>CAJOBZ010000003.1:2797500-2945000 GCA_905332375.1 Pieris macdunnoughi
AAAAAAAAAATTAATCCAAAAACTATCAAATGCAAATGTTAATGTTATGATTCACTTGCGTATTTTTCCATTTGGCGTATTGTTGATTGACCACTGCACCAGAGCGCTTGTTATTATGTTGTAAATTTGATTATCCTATTAACACAACAACTTTGAAAAGTCACACACTGCACTTATTTGCCTTGCTTAATTCACCTAAAACAACATACTAGCAATATTAGCAGTATTTCTATTTTTAATCTTATTTTTACACGGGAGCCGATGTGTACGGTACCCACAACGCACTTACTCATAAGTGAAACTACGATACGATTACTCTACCACGTAGTTGCTGCGTGCTGTGATTGCTTAATTAAGTATGTATGGATAACTTTTTTGAACTTATATTTTATTACTGAAAAGTGATTACAAAAGAAAATGCAAACATCATATTCTAGCAACAGAACTTTTGTTAAGATCCAATGGTTTCTTGGGAACCAAGAAGATCTCCATACTTCAGCCCTACATAAATAAAAAAGGAAATTCATACAATAATATTAACACCTACACATAATTTATTGCAAAATTTTCTTCTAACAAACTTGCACCGACTATTCATAGGCTCTATGCAAACAGTGTTATGTTTATATTATGTTTTTAGTTTCGTGTCCTATTGTATTAGTATTAAGTTAGAGTAAAAATAGGAAATAAGGAAACTAAATAAATGAATAAATTGTTGCCGAACCAAAAAACCAGACAGAACAAATTAAGATTACTTACATTTATTTTACCATCAAGTTTTTGGATTTTTTCAAGACATAGTGGCAGGACTGAATTATTGTTGTGTATATTATAAACCCTTTTATTTGACTCCGGCAACACTTTTTCATAATTAACATAATTATATCTAAAGGTGTTTGAATATTCGCATACAAAATTCAAAAGATCTTATCTCAAGCTTAGCGGAAGAGTTCCTAAGTCGCTAATGGTAGGTTAAAGCCACGGGCAAGTTCAACAATTATAAGACTTAACAAGCTCGTAAAATGTTCTTTACTCGTTCTCATCCTCGATCTTATCGAACGTAATTTTAAAAGAAAATGAGTTTTAATTTAGATTAACAACACAATGCTTAATATGTCAATTAATACGATTATAATTAATAAAGTTACTTGATTGTGTAGTAAGTACTCTTAATTCAACGAAGTGTAAAGGTTACTACACAGTTAATGACTACCTAGAAGACAAAAACGCTTGGCAATAGTTCTAATTATATTGTTATAGTTTGTTTTGTTATCTTTGAAGTGTTGTGAATATGTGTGTAATGGTGAATGTGGTAAATCACAGAACAGATTTTTATTTTTTTTACTTATGTAACTTTGTAGAGTGGTTATGATTTTCTGATAATGAAATTGTAGAGGAGGTAAAACTTGCTCAGTTGCCCATTCTTCTCAGAACAAGGCCTCCTGGTAGTTTTGCGAACGGATGGCGTAGTCTTGCTCTTTCGCGAATTAGTAAACGTTTTTGACATTCATAAGCATGCCCTAAGACGCATCTAAACTGAACAAACGTATTTTGATTTTGATTTGATTGTTAGAAAATAAACAAATGAATAATAATAAGACAGTCGAGCTACCTTTAACATAAAATGTGAAGAATGGTTTAGCTTCGGCAAAAATATAGATTATAGATCATACGAAAGTTATGCATAAGTATCTTACCGTATAGCTAGCATAAAGTTTGCGCCTTGAAGTTTTTATTATCAAATATACGTTTGGTAAGCAATAGGCGCGATTTTTTTCAAAACGAAAATTTTTATTAATTGGGACTTGTTTAATATCTTAGAATTGTTTTTCTTATTAATATTTTTTTTGTTATTAATACAAAAATATGAAGCCACGAGATTGATGTTCGAGATGTCTTGAATATTTTTATTTGTTCTTCTTAAATAAAACTCGTTACTTGAAATAAAACCCTATCTAATTTGAATAAAGGTTTTTTTTTATTAAGCAATATTTAAATTTAATATATTTACGTTTTAATATAAGATTAACTAAGCAATACATTATGTCATTTAAATATTTTATATTAAATAATGGATTAAACCAAAAAATATAAATTAACAAAATGTTTGAGGTTAAATATTTTATGGTCTCAAGGCCATTCAAGTAAGCGTCAAGCCTATCGGGTTTGAGTCATATGAGTTCCATAAGATACGGTCGTTGACCTTCCTTGAGTAAAATTTGTTCAAACAAATTTCTTTGATATGTTGGTAAAGATTTTATTTAATTTTAGCTTTGTTAAGTTTGACCTATTGTATAATATGTACCTAATTATAATTTAATGTTGTTTAGACTTAGGAAGTTCAATATTTTGAAAATGTCAATGAATGACCAATGACAGGAAAATAAACTGTCATATTATTAAATTCATGCGTTAGTATGGTTTTACCATTCACGCCAAGAGATAAATGTGTAGTATGTTCATTACCTATACAAGCCGTCGGAAATATCTGCGAACCTCGCTGGAATGCGCTTCCCCTGGCGCCCCCGCACCCCGCCCCGTTTTCGCCTATCCAGTACCGTTGCCAACGCAATCGCCGACGCCGCACGTGTATTATTCTTGCTTTCGTAATCGCATTTTAGTGTTTATTGTTTCTCTGTTTGGTGAAATATTACATAAGCTACCTATTTAGTGCTGTATGTAAGATGGGTAGGTACGAGTATCAATAAAAATAAGTACACAAATAAAATATTTTTTATTTTTACATCTTCAATTTTTTTGCTATCTCTCCAGTTTGTATGACGTCATTAAGCCAGGTTCGCAGATATTTCCGACGACTTGTACCTACAATTCAAAGTGACGCGTACTATAGACAGACTAGTGACCACAACAAGTGACATCTCACGCATTACGCAAGAGCCGTCAAGATCAAGACGGTCGACGGCGTATGTTAAGTACAGTGAATATTACGGTCCAGGCGCATTGCCAGCATAACCGTCACGATACGTACTAGTTATCACGATAATTCTCTTATCAACCAAACGACACACGAAAAAGAAACAGTCGCTATAATCTAGTGTAACACTCATGGTTTATATAAATTACCGACTAACATTTATTTAAATAACCATTTAATCTATGCAGTGTCGACAATGTTTTACTTAGTGTTAATTGTTAGCGTAATCACGTTATTTGCGGTTGTTGTGAAGATATATCAAAAGTTGACATGTGGAATATGTTATTCAAGTGCCCACATGGTGGGGAAAGTTGTAATAATAACAGGTGGAAATTGTGGCATTGGCCTTGAGACCGCCAAGAATCTGGCGGAGCGTGGGGCTAGAGTGATAATCGCGTGCCGGAGTATCAAACGCGCGACAGAAGCCAAGGATGAAATAATTAAGGTCACCGGTAATACTGAAGTTGTTTATAGGCATTTGGATTTAGCTTCATTACGCTCTGTGCGTGAATTCTGTGAAAAAATATACAAAACGGAAAGTCGTCTGGATGTGCTCATAAATAATGCAGGTGCGGGTGGGCTCGGAAATTACAAAACAGAAGATGGGAATCACGTTGGAATGCAAGTGAATTATTTCGGGCCTTTCTTGTTGACGTGCCTATTATTACCTTTATTGAAGTCATCAGCGCCTAGTCGCATTGTTAACGTGTCGTCAGTCATGCACAAGTATGCCGATGCGGAAGTGAACTTTGAAAATTTGAACATGGAAAAATATTGGAGTGATTATTTAGTGTATGCTAATAGTAAATTGTACATGAATTTGATGACATTAGAATTATCTCAGAGACTTAAGGGAACTGGAGTGACTGTGAATGCGTTGCATCCGGGCGTGTGTGCAACAAATATATTTAGGAATATAAAATCTCCACTTATTCGTAAACTAGTAAATTTAAGTGTAGGATTTTTATACCAAAGCCCGTGGGAAGCAGCACAGACTTCTATATATTTGGCCGCATCACGAGACGTCAAAGACGAGAGTGGGTGCTATTTCAGTAACTGTCGTAAAAGCAAACCATCTCTACTGTCACAAGACGCTGAAATAGCGAAGAGACTTTGGACAGAATCTGAAAAGCTAGTAAAATTTTCTCTAAATGACAAATAATATTGAATGTTCGATAGTTTTAATAAATTTATGGTTTTTTAAATTTTGTTTTTATTCTATATCGTGGAGTGACATTCACCATTTATATTAATATATATTGTCTATGACTATGAATACTGACATTATAGGGCAAAACTTCTATTTTTTTAAATATATTGTAACCGTGGTCGTTGCTTTTATTACAACTATTTAAATAATATCTCTGACGCATCCTTTTTCAATATGTTGTGTGTAAAAAAAATGAATTTATTTTTATTGGTAAAATGGTACAAAAGTACGTAGGTAAGAAATGTTACCAAATCTGATACTAAAAAAATATTATTAATTTTAATTAATTCTAAGACTATCACTGATTTTAGTTTATTCATAAAACTCATGGTCAGCAATAATTTTAGTTGCGCCTACTATAAAAATTATAGCAAAATTAGATTCTGCACGTAGTTTATTATCCTGCTCATGCTTTAACATCACACTTGTTAAACATACAACCAACAAATTTGAAATAAGTAAGACAACTGACATTTGTCAAAATAACATGACAATTTACGAATCAGGTCGCTACGCTAACCAGAGCCCACTGTAACCTCCAATAAACATACCTCCGTATACCCTGCGACATCGCGGGGCACCAATATCGACGCTACTTTTTGTATCGAAGAAGTCGCATGGGTCCGCCGATCGAACTTTTATTTCTTTATGCGATCGTAAGGTAATATGGAAAAAATATTTTAGAATCAAACATTTAATGACGCCTCAGTTAAAGAATCACATATTATGTACTGAGAAATTATCAACGATGAAATCTCAGTGATGTGAATGATTTACAGTCCATTTATTCTGAATTGATTTAAAATGTAAAAAAAAAAAAAAAAAAAAAAAAAAAAAAAAAAAAAAAAAAAAAAAAAAAAAAAAAAAAGGGGAGAAAAAAGGAGGGGGAAAAAAAAAAAAAAAAAAAAAAAAAAAAAAAAAAAAAAAAAAAAAAAAAAAAAAAAAAAAAAAAAAAAAAAAAAAAAAAAAAAAAAAAAAAAAAAAAAAAAAAAAAAAAAAAAAAAAAAAAAAAAAAAAAAAAAAAAAAAAAAAAAAAAAAGAAAAAAAAAAATATATATTTTAAAAACAGGCGTATTTTTAATTATTTGATAAAATTTTTAGGCGTATTTTAGATATTTTGTTTATACCATAAATTAATTCATCATAAAAGGACTGTACAAAAATACTTCTTTATCTGTTTATTTTAATGGAATGCTGTCTTTTTAAATTAAATAAAATACCATTGAGGCCTTCTCTCGTTTATAATATTCCACATGTGAATATAAACGGAATGGGTATTAATATAACAAGTTTCGACGCAAGCATTGCGTGAAATTGCATTGCAACATCATTCAGACGTGACAATATTGTGAAAATGCATTTCTTTTACACTTTCCAGCGTTCTTTCTGTTAATTAAACTTTCAGTTTGGAGCTGTTCGCGACTTTGTTTGTGTAGACTTAGGTAAACAATATTAACCTCGTCTCTCTAACGCTGTGGACAGAATTTAACTCGAGAGATACTTTTACTACAAATTCAAAACTTGATATATCTATAGATATTAATATCAATTAACCGAAAATATTTTATACATACGAAACTTATTTTAATTTTAATTTATTTTTTATAAATACGAGTCACACTTACTTTCAACATTTAAATTTTCAAGAATATTATAACAACCTATTACGCCATTCAATTTTAGTATATACAAGTAAAAATACGCGATTACTATGTAATGAACCATTCAATCCAACCGTGGCTAAAATCTGTTTTAAACGTTTACCATCCCTTACCTGGGGTCAATGCACTTGTTTGAATGAATCCCACAGTCTGGCGAGTGGGTCACAACAATTTCAAATTACGACCAGTTAATTAGCGGATGCTAATGAGGTAATCGTTCATTTGGGTGATTTGCGTTAATTTGTTGTATATGTGCGTACGTAGCGTTAAATTGAAATAACTTCGCGGAATGGCCGAGCGAATGCTGTGGTCGTTTTATTTGCGCATAAATCTCGAGAGCGGTACAGCTGATTTACAGAACTGCTCTTTCCTCTCACCTCACTGTTTGCCGGGCTTTACACTTATACTTTACTAGGCTATTTTTATTTCTATCGCTCTTTGAGTTCTTTTTCAAATGGACGCCACCGCAAACCGAGCGCGGTAGGCTGCAGCCATAGAATCATATATTTAATGTACTTTTTGTACTACTTTTCCTTTAGTTTATTTTACGTAAATGAAGTAGGCCTTTGTGCGAGTTAAAATATAAATATTGCAACCATTTATTGTAAGTCGATAGTAATGAATAATAAAGTTACTTATTGTACATTTAGGGGGCTATAATTTAAAGTTGCAGTTCATTAGCTTTGTTCTTGTTCGGACATTTGTAGATGTTTTGGTTCCCCTTGGCTATAATTCAGGAGTTTACATATAGCTCAAGTAAATCAGCGACTTAAGACTTAATTTCAGAATTCTATTAATGGCTATAAGAATGGAATGTTTTGTAGGCTTTTAAATTACACTGCTATTATATCATCTCAAACGTATATTTGATTTCTCATACGCAATATATAATATTTTCTACATTATTTATTTACTTTTTCTATGCAAAAAAATTCCGTAACCGTAACATTTTTAGTATTGTATATTATATCTATATAATATTTTAAAATATTTAAATTTATAATTGAAGAGAGGGCAGGCTCACTTGATGTTAAACGATACCGCCGCCCAAAACCACTTACACTGCAAGAAGGCTCGCAAGTGCATTGCTCGCCTTTTAATCTATACTAATATTATAAAGAGGAAAGATTTGTGTGTAAGTATGTTTGCAACGAATTGGCTCAAAAAGTACTGGACCGATTTTAAAAATTCTTACACCATTGGAATGCTATATTATCACTCAAAATATCTTTCATCGCATGCGCTGCAAAAACGATTGAAGATAAAACAAAAAATGTTTCACAATATTAAAGAACATATCAATATCTACAAAAAATGTTTAAAAAATTAATGTCCACCCGTGCGAAGCCAGGGCGGGCCGCTAGTAGATTAATACAAAGCAATAAAGCTTTAATAAGAACAGAAGTAAAACATTTGTAATATTAAAAAAAAAAGTGTGTGTGTGTCAGCTACGACGCACGATTGGAGTTTACTCCTTACGAACGATAAAATGGCGATAATGTTTTGTGGCTGTCGACCATATTTTCATACTAGTGTTAATTTCACTGACCATTACTATTGACAAAACTCTATGGCACGCTAGACAATCTACTTTTATTTTTTACACCTGTCAACACTGACATTGTTGTAACGTGGCTTACAAAACGTGAATTCAAAATAGAAAAGTCTGTGTAATGTATTCCATCTCATTCTTTTACACGTTCAATCCTACAGATATATATGTTTGTCTCTTTCTACATAACGCCTCAACTTTTCGTGTTACACATAACGCCTCAACTTTTCGTGTTACACTTGATTTTATTCCTCATAAAATTTCCGTACCGGGCCTTATAACTCAAATCGTTTCTTAAGGAGTAAACACCAAAAAAACCTATTAATATTGTAGACGTACAGGTTGACGTTTATTATAGTGGTTTAGCTGAAGTATCTGGTCTATGGTTCGGGTCGGGTAGGTTTAGGGGTTGGTAAATACGCGGTTAGCGAGCGGAAGTGCAGACGATATTAATGTCTATCATAATTCAGCTCCAGCCAACGTATTTTTCTCAACAGCCACTGAGAGGACAGCACCCTCTAATTAACAAGATTAGCATATTCCACAAAATACGTTTTATAAATTTTTTTCTCGTTTCCAATTTGTGTAAAATTTGTTGCCTACCACGCAATTAATAGATGGTTATATTTAATGAGTGCTTTCGTTTGAATTTTTACCTTTAAACCGTAACAATTCTTAGAATTTATAAAGAGTATGAAATGGTTTATTTGACTTAAAGCTATCAATTATCCTGGCTTTGTAGCAGGGAAAAGCAAACAAGCTTCCCTAGAGTTTCAAGAATCCTTATCCTTTATGTTTATAATATGATACTTGAGAACGGAAATAGTCCCTGTTACTCTAGGACCTAGGTAGTAGAAGTGAGTTACTTGGAATAGATTTATAACGAAATAGCTATTTATCCATTCGTTCATATGGAGAGATGATCTTCGCTTGTATATGCGCTGAATTATTAATAAATTTGATTCAATGTGGTGAAATTAATTTTCTTCAGAACGTCAAACAACAACAAAGTTGTGTATCCAGGTCACCACGTTAAGTTGCGTGGCTACCGCTTTCTTCAACTATTTTTTTAAATGATTAAAAGCTTGCAAGCGCGCGGAGATCTGTTACATTGGTTAAAACAAACACAAAATACAATTTTTAATGTGACAAGCGCTTAAAGGGAAACATGACGTACATGTAGAGATCATACAAATATCAATCAAAAACATTATAAAAAAAATCAATTTCTAATCAAAACAATTAAATAGTATTGTCTTTGATTTACATAACCTTTACACACATTTAAAGAAAAAACTGTTTAACCGGATTAAAGTTATGTATTATTATAAATTTACAATTATTTAACATAATTTTAAATTTATCCGACGTTTCGCGTGCTTTACAGCGTGCGTGGTCACGGTAACTGAAGACAAAAGATGTTGGATGTCAAAAAGTATTACAGCTGTAGAGAAAGTTGCCTTATCTGTATTTATTACCCCGGAGTTGGTATCGACTAAAAGATGGAGGGTTTTGGCAAAAATGGCTCACAGTGTCCTCTATTTTCGCGGATTGTTTTTCTTGAGATTTTAATTTGGATATTCTTGGATCCCAGGTGTTTGACAATTTTAGGCCGTCTTCTCTATTGAAATTGGGGTGTTTTTTGATTTCAATGGCTTCGCGTACCAATCTTGGGAAGAATCTTTTTTCTTTCGCAAGTGCTTTCGGTTGGTCAAAGCGTATGTAGTGATTAGGCCTATCTAGTATGTGTTCATCATGTGTATCACCATGGTTTCATTGTGGAGTAATTTGAGATCTCTCAATGTTTCCACAAAATGGTAAGAGTCCTTAACATGAGCACTAGTGTGCCCCCTGAGAGGGGATAAGATTGACACTAAGTATTTGGCTAATTTGTATGTGGGTGAGTCGATATGACTGACTATGGGTCTTAAAGGATTGTTGTGTTTGTGTATTTTTGGCAATCCATACATTTTTGGAGGTTTTACGCAGGCTGTTGATAAAGATTTGACGTCTAGTGACAGTGTTTCAGAATATTTAGTAAGGAGGCTAGATGTTTGTTTTATTACCTTGTTTGTGGGATCTTTATCGACTTTTTTTATAGGTATTGACATCGTTTAAGAGGAGAGCCATCTTGCTTTCGTATTCCGACGTATCCATAACAACGGTTGCGTTCCCTTCGTCAGCTCGGAGTACTACCAAATCTTCGTTCACCTTTAGCTCCGCAAGAGCCTTTGTTTCAGCGAAGGTGAGGTTTCTTTTTGGCGGTTTGCTTGCTCGCAGTATGCACGAGATATCTTGCCGTATGGTTTCCTTTGGTATCGTATTTTTGAATATACATTCCTCTACGTAACTAACAATTTCTTCGTGAGGGATTTTTCGCTGTGCCGTTGCAAAATTTAAGCCTTTGTTTAATACCTCAATGGTTTGTTTATCCAAGTTTTGTTTTGACAGATTGATGACAGATAAATTATGTTAAATAGTTGTAAATTTATAATAATACATAACTTCAATCCGGTTAAACAGTTTTTTCTTTAAAAACAATTAAAATTACAAAAAACTAAACAAAAATCGATTTTATCGTGTGAGGGGTGTAACTACGGATATACAGACCTAGCTCGTTTATCAGAATGCTTAATCTGGAAATCAGTGAGCTTTGACCAAAACGCGTTCTACGGAAAGGAGGGACAAATGGAATAATGGGATGCCTGGGGTATCGAGAGGGTACACGAAACTTAAATTTAGATAGAAGGTTCGGGCAATCAATCTGATTATTAAATATCTTAACCGCAAACGATATATCAATTAATTTTCTGCGATTCTGCAATGACAACATCATAAAGTGCCTGGTTTCGTACGTTGGAATTATTTTTTTCGAGATGCCACTGGAGAAAAGCAGATGCCACAGTAACCTCTTTTGTAATCTCTCGAGTCGTAGCGAGTGCGTCGCATAATGCGGCCTCTATACAACTGTACCATATTCTAGAATGCTCCGCACGAGACAATAATGAATGATAATTATAATTGAGAGAATTATAATGGGTAAATTCTAGGGCATACGGCGTGTTGATAGAAGGAAGAACTCATGGCTTCGTAGCGTATTTCTACTGCGCAAGAGTTTCTGCATCTGACACAGGACAGAACACGCTTCACGGCTAACCATCAGAAATGGTAAGGCACCAAAAAAAAAAAGAAGAAGAAAGCCATGTCTTCACTTAATCAATATTTTCCGACAGTCTTTTAAATTGTTTTTTTTTTTAATTTTATGCGATCTTGCCTCATTTCTTTATTCCAATTGGCAGAGCAGCCAAACATATTTGAACTGGAGCAAATCAATCCCAAGGATTATTTAGAACTAATATTAGGCAAACATAACTCTAATGTTTGAACGTCGGCTATGCATATAATATATTCTATATGTGCAAATAAGACTTAGATGTATTGTGTAACGTCGTTAGATGTCTTACGCCTAAATTGCTTGTATACGATTACCAACTAGCCCATAAAAAAAATTAAAGTATGTTTCTTATGGAATATAAGATACAGGTGTTACTTATTCCAGGTCCTTAAATTGTTACGGTAGACATCCCTACTCATCGGCAAAGAAGACAGAATGTGTAGGCCGAGAGATAAAGCCAGGGTAAAAAACTCTCGTTACTCTTTTAAAATCAAATCATCATACAAAATGACTATGGCAAACAACACTTATTTTAAAACAAATATGGCAATTTATCAACTAGATAATCGTTAACTTTATAGTAAGCCTTTTTACACAGCTTTCTTTAATACAATTATTAAATTTATTATAAAAGAGCCTCCGGATTCTATTTACAGAAACAGATGCAGAAATCAGATAGGTATATAAGGTTTTAACGCCAATAAATTATTATTATATAACAGGAGTACTAGTCATTCATAAACACGAACGCGACGAAGCATGTCATTAAAATGTTACGGTTGATCGGATTAAAACTTTTCGATAACCGGATAATATTGAAACCCGAGTTTCCGTACCGCGAATCATTTTCATATCAGTGTCATTAGCCAGGGGTTTTATATCGCTATAATTTATTATGAAAATGTGGTGAACGTGGTAATAAATGCTTTGGTACGTTAAATTTATTATCTATTCATTACTACTCCTTTGTATATCGGTTAAACGTTGTGTGTAACCGCAATCTAGATAGTTTTACCATGTTTATTAATTACAATGCATTGTAATAATCGACCGCAGAGAGGCGATTCCCAATTTGTTAGTACTTGTTATATGTTGTTTGTTCCAAAGTTTCATTTGTTAATATTGTGAATACCTAAAAATTTTCTTAGTCATATAAATACTATAGTACAATTTATTAAGAACCCCCCGAATGTTAAATCTCGGTTAATAAAACGTTTCTCGATGCATACAAATTAAAAAAAAAAAACAAAGGTGTTTGTTTTTACGAGAATATTATATTATGTTTAAAAGAAATAACACTTTTAAAATTTTGGTGTGGGTTCAATGTCAATATCAGATTTCAAATCTCGCCAGTGCCTTTCAGTGAGCACCATTAAAATTGGTAGATTCTTTCTATTTTTTTAACCAGCTTCTTTTTTTTAATTTTGTATGGTCCACTAAAAATCAAACAATGTTTATGGTGACAAAAATGAAAAGTCACTAAAAGGTTCTGCAAAAATCAATAAAATTCTGAGCTATTATATTATTGTAACTGTAATTTTACTGCAATTGAGTTTGCTCTATAAACAAAACTCTGATGCTAGTTTTAAAATTCCTAATACCTTTTTAAAGCCCTCATCGACATGGACTTCTACAAAGGAAGAGTTTGACGTGAGTTCTGACGCTTAAACTATTACAGCAGCAATAAATAATAATTAGTAATAAATATAATAAATTACGCGATACACAACGCGTTGAACACTATTCTATTTATTAGTCATTTTATTGACAAATAAATTTCGATAAAACATAATCTTTTGATGCTCGGATAACTTGGGCGACCCCTCTTCATGAAGAATATCATCTTACTAGATCTTCCATTTGATAAAACAAACACGAGCGAAAGATCAAAAACGATTATTTTAACAAACCAGACACTTTTATAACACTATACATAAACCAAAAAACAGTACCGTATGTGTGTTAAATGTGTAGAAGTCACGTAAAGACTTAAGACCAAATTTTTATTTATGAAACAATATAACAATGATAGATTATATAGGATATATTATAATAAAAATATGTTTATTTTATGTAATAGGAGGCAAATGGGCAGGATGTTAAGTGATACAGCCGCCCATGGACACTTACATTGCCAGAAGTGCGTTGCCGGTCTTTTAAGAATTGGTATGCTCTTTTCTTGAAGGACCCTAAGTCGAATTGTTTCGACAATACTTCAGTAGGCATCTGGTTCCACATAGTGGTGGTATGCGGCAAAACCTACCTTAAGAAACGCTCAGTTGTGGAACGACGGACGTCTTGGTGATACGGATGGTATTTTGTATTCTGTCTTGGCGTCCGATGATGACTCAGCTGCATGTATTAGTTCGAACTACGAGTACTTCTCTGAATACTGTTATGTCACAACCTTAATAGTTGAACTAAAATACCTGATTTCAAAGACCTACTGCAGTTAAGCACCTGCGGTAGACCATTTACTGCCTTAACCGGTGGCCCATCGCTTTACAGGCAAATGAAGTAATTTGCAAGTTACAACACTCTAGGATCTTCAAGGGTTTCATATAGTATGGCTACATTATTAACATTTTATATTTTTACTACAATCGGTAAATAAAACACTTTAGGTCATATTATACCTATAATGTTTAATTACTTATGACTAAAGAAAAGGAGACTACAAGGAAATGAGCTTTATTTATATATTTACACATCGTTACATTTACAGAAAAAAATTTTATAAGCAACGGGCGGCCTTATCGCTAACAAGTCGTCTCTTACAGACAACCCTAGTAATAAAATCTCATAAAAAATGATAGAATCACCAAGTTTAATTTATAGTAATACAAAAAAAAATAATAAAATAAACTAAAAACTAAAAAGCTAATTTCACAGATTCATGAATTGCAATGCAATATTGAGCACGATAGGATATGGTTATAACATGATTCCTAGTGAAATATTGGATGCCTTTAAACAGATTCAAAACACATATCAAAAAAACCTTAATGTGTAAAGGTTACTACTCAGTCTACACGTCATATTCTTATAATTTGATTTGTTATCTTTGAAGTGTGGTGAATGTGGTAAATCACAGAACAGATTTTTTTTTTCTTTTTTAACTTTAATGACGTTGTGGTTTATGAATGAAATATGAATAATAGTTATGTAGAGGGAGGGTAAAACTTGCTGAGTTTCTTGCCCGTTCTTCTCAGAACAGTTCCTGGTAGTTTTGCGAACGGATGGCGTAGTCTTGCTCTTTCGCGAAATTTGTAAACGTTTTTGACATTCATAAGCATGCCTTTTTATAATTTAAGTGCGATAAACAACCACCTAATTGTATTTATTGTAGTTTTTTAGTCTAAGTTTGGCCATGGCAATTGAATAAACGTATTTTGATTGATTGATTGGTTAAGAAATGTTTATGTAGAAGAGTTTTAAATGATGTTAGAGAGGTAGCCAATCGTATGGAGTCGGGCAGCCTATTCCAAAACTTTATGGCGGAGATCCTAAATGAATTGCTTTAACGACAAAAATCTAAATATCTAACTAAATTTCGATAAGGTCTTTAATTCTTTATAACCAAACTATAGGAGTCGAATAATTGTTATTCAATTAATTAATATTTTGTTAGATTATTGGTATCAATCTCATTTCAATCTTGTTTGTTAAATTATTTTATTTTATTTTATTATTATTTATTACTGAAGATGTCATATAAAACATGATGTAATGATTGCAGCAGCTCCTTACAAACGTTGTGTAAAACAAAAAACTTGGCGATTAAAAGGAGTGGCGGAGTTTATTGCCAGTTCTTCTCTTCCGTTCTACGCCCTCGATTTGAGAACTGGTAATAAATGTAAAATTAGAAGCATTTAATGTATATATTTTTTTGTTGACGTTCATAAGTGTACATTGTGTTACCTATACTGTGGGGTGCTGTTGTAGAGGTTCAATCCATATTTGTGCTGCTGAAGCGGGCTGTTCGGGGTGTTTGTTGTTTTTCTCCGAGGGAGTCGGTACGGAATAAGTTTAAGGAATTAAATATTATGACACTATCTGGTCAAAACATTCTTGAAGCCTTGTTGTACTCGTTCATACAAAAAAAATATAAACGATTTTAAAACAAATGGTGACTTTCATCAGTATAATACGCGAAATAGAACTAATTTGAGTGTACGACCAACCAGGCTCCAAAAGATAAACCACTCTTTATATGGAAATTGTATTAGTTTTTACAACAAACTCCCAAGCGAAATTAGAGAAACATCGCTAAATAAATTCAAAGCCCTCGCTAAACGTAAATTAATCAATAAAGCGAATGATTTGCTCCAGCTCAAACAATTTGTATGACAGAGTGGCGGAAAGTTTCTTGCCAGTTCTTTTTACCCGCTCTACACCCTTGACTTGCGAACTGGTAGTAAAAGTAAATTTACAATTAATTTAACTTCTTTTTGACGATTCATAAGTGTACTTGTTTACCTATATGAATAAAGATATTTTGAGTTTGAATTTATATAAATAAATGATTTTTGACTTTGAATTATTTTATTAAATAAATTTCAAATCTTTAAAATTGCTTATTCATTTTTAATTTTAAATATACAATCAACATAAAATTTTATCTCAAAATGAGCTTCTCGTTAACGAGTATATTAAATTGAGCTTATATAGTTACCGACTGGAGGCGCAATGGCCGGTAGCGTCTGGGATTTTTAAAGTGAAGTCAACTGTCAATTGCTTAACATCTCCTACTACCATTTAGTGTTTGAATATGTTGTATTACACGTTCTATATAACATTCTATTTATAAAATCGACTCAAATAATGTCAACGAAACGTAATGTTTTCTGGAAATTCGTACTAAACCCAAAACCCGGCTAGTCGATGTTATCGGGCCCGATAAGGCTTGATGTGAACAGCCTTCAAACCCCAGCATGGTTTTAATACTCGCAGTTACTCGATGTTTACACCGTTATCGCCGTTGGCCCTGTACCAGTCTATCAACTATTATAGGAGATATTTTAGTAACAAATACCTTAGCTTATATTTTTTGTTACTACACCATATATACCATTATTACACCAACTCTATAAGTGATTTTTATTTACGTATTATAGGATAGATTACTTAAACTTTAGCATTCTTATTCTAAACAAAAGAAAGAAAAGTTACATAATTCGCTTCTGAAAAGAGGGTTTCATCGTAATTGCTAGGTTCATTTTTATTAGATAAATACCCAGTTAGAGCAAATAATAACCATTAAAATAAAGTAACTATTGAGTAATTGACTTTTTATAATTTAAGTGCGATAATCAATTTAAAGATAGTTTTCGTTTTATCTTATCCATTTTAAATCAGTACAATTACATAGTTTGCATATAAGTCAGAATTTTAGTTGAAGCTCTTAGAATATCGAATAAGTAACATTAAGCTTACGTATCTCAAGTCAAAATTTCCTCTTGAATACTCAGAGTGACTTGATTGATGTGAAGCATCACATAGAAAGTCCAACACCCTAAGAAAGTCTACAGTTAATGCTTTACAAAATTGCACATAAGCACTAAAGTTTAGAATATCCGGGATATTCTCTCAATGATCGTATAACAATAGAGAAGTTATATTATGTGTTCAGGAGTATTGCGGTTTATCGATTAGTTTCGGAGCACGGCGTTCAAAGCCGCAGGCAATTGCTAGTGCACCTATACGAATGCAGCGTTCCGTGGTTTTAATTAGTTTACCCGATGAATACCAGAAGCCCAAAACAGTAAAATATCATAATATAAAGCAAATTCTTAATATAAACTCCAAATTTAAACAATATTTGGAGTATGTTTACATAAATAGTCACATCACCGATCGCCAGTAAACACCAAGTGGATATCCAGATCCTACGAAAAAAACATAGGAATACAATAAAAAACTAACCCATTTATTTAGTAAGGATTTTATCCTTACGTATAATGCCGCCCTAATCTGAAAACTATAAGCATAGACAAAAACTAATTTTACTAATAATCAAATTATTTACTCGTTAATGACAATGCATTGTAAAAACCAATTAGATTAAAAATTCGTTAAATTGTTTAGAACAATAGAAAATAACATATCAAAGATTTCAATACATTTACGATACCAACAAATGTCGATAAATATAAACGTGAACGATTCAACAATAAAGCCACTTTTAGCTGGTAATTTCATAATTAAACATGTTACAGTGATATACGTATCGGGCTACATACAAAAATTTAGTGGCACTACAATCTTTTAAGACTTGGCCCTCACATTTATGTATCTGTTTCGTGATTATTTGTCTTTTTCTAATAGGCAAGTATTAGCCGTCCGTGTCTGACGCCGTCGATTTTGGGTCTAAGGCAAGCCGGTTTCCTGACGATGTCTTCCTCCACCGTCAGAGCGAGTGTTGAATGTGGACTAGAAGAATGTCCATTGGTCCACAGCCGGGGTTCAAATCTACTAGGTCATCACTACTTGAAACATTGCACATGGGCTACGACAAAGCTGCTTCTAAGCCTAAATAGAACCAATCTTAAAACAATGGTAGGGACAATTACGGGTCATTGTCTCCTTAATAAACATCTTTATCTAGGCGCGACAGACAGCCCCTTGTGCAGAGACTGTTTCAGCGCAGAGGAATCAGTCACCCACGTAGTCCTGGAATGCGAGGCTGTGGCTAATCAACGTGCAGAAATCATCGGAACAGTGAGCCGTGAAGCCTGTGAAATGCCCAGGAGACTTCTGTGCTTCTGGAAGCAGCTTGGCTTGCTCAGCTAGCCAGGACTTTACGTACAACGTACCAATTATGAGTTTAAGTGCGGAAAATGAGTCCACCAACCTATAACCTATACGACAAAGCTTTTAAAACGGCTAGGTTAATTAACTTGCGCTGCTTAGGTGTGCGTGTTGTAGTGCCTACTTAAAGTCCACAACGCTTTACGAGTTAAATATTAATTTGGGGGTGCGTGATTGTTAGGACGTATATCGTGGACACGCAATCACGCATTCTTAAACTTCGTTTTTCGATCACACAGGTTATACGATGAAATAACGTAATTTTACGATAAACCTAGCTGATATTTCGTGTTTTAGGTTTATGTTATTTTTATGCTTATTTTTACGGCGCGTTGCAAAAAGGCTGAGATAAGGAAATGTTTGACATCAACTGGGCACTTTGCACGTCCTCGAGAGTAATATTTTTCAAGTTTGCATGACGGTTGTTACGAAAATTTTCTCTAAGGGAATTGTAGATATCGTAAAATGAAAACAAGCGCATTTTGTATTGGCGAATAGATTTAAGTGAACAATTTGAGTTCTTAAATTTCCGTTATTATTACTAACTACTATAAAGATAATAAAATATATATACTCCATACTATAAAGACTATGGGCGCATTTTGTAACCTTTAACACCACGGATTTTTATGATTGTCTAGAATAACATAATATAAACATATAGAAAAACAAAGTGTATTTTTTGTTTTTTTTTATATCTATTATATTATTTTTTATTATAATTTTTTTTACTATATTATTTTTTATATCTATTCTATTATATTATTTTTATATCTATTATATTATATAGTATTTATTTTTTTTTTATATATATATTTTATTTAACAAAAATGGAAATTGTATCGAGGCAGCTCGTATTTTGTTGAATACAAATTAAATAAACTGTATGCGAGTTCCTTACAATCTAGGATAAATTACCTAGTACTCAGAGACATCATTTATTTCATTCCGTAAACAGACGTAAAAAGACCAGCTCCACGCTGACATAATGCAATCTCGCCCGTTTCAAAGTTAACATTTACATTTAAAACATTTTATTCATTTGCCATTCACTGGGTTGCCTAATACAGTGTAATTGTAACTGATTGTACAATTGTTCGAATTGCATAAGGTAATTAGATTTCCATTGTATTTCCGCTCCACTACGTTTTAAATGAAGCTATTTCACATAAAATTATACGTATGTTACGGGATTTTACATAGACAAAGCTCAACTTGAAAATAATCAGCGATTAAAGCTTTTATAACCTATTAGGTACTATTGTTTATTATTATAGTGTATAGGTTGCAAGTTAGAATAAAGTTAAAAAAAAATGGTGTTTTGGAAGACTACGTCCAAGCAAAGAAATATAATACTAGAAATATAATTAGGCAATACCTGGAAATATTTGAAACCCACACCTCAGATCCCTATTTGGCCTATGTTACACTTAGAATTTTGAACAAACCGAAAATATATTATTGTGTTGATTATAATTTCGTATAAAATTACTGTAATATTTAAAAAAAGTTTACTTTTCTAGAAAAAGTCCACAAATCAAGTTCATTAGAAAGATAACCTGTAATTTAAATACAAAATTATGAATAAAGGCATCCCTTTCCTTTGTCCAATTAGGTATATTTAAGTACTGAAGCATCTATTAAAGATAGTAAGTTCTCGCATTTTCTAAGCATAGGCATTGCATCGAGTCTTCTATATTATACACACTATTAAAAGTTACTAACTGGCCCTGTTGCTATAACAAACTGTCGAGTAGGCAGCCATGATTAAAGCTGCCAACTTCCTAACTCATCCAATTTTCCTAGTTATGTCTATTTTGTGCAACTGTTGTGCAACGAAATGTAATGAAAATATTATTGTTTAATTTGCGGGTTGTGTCAGAATTGTCTCAAGCCTAACGGGTGTCGCACAGCCGTATGTAACTTATTGAATTAAGAAGGATAAATAAAGTATCATAAAATAATAAAATATACTTTAAAAATATATAAATTGTTTATGTGTGTAAACTCTCAGGCGTAGTAATCATGTATAGAATTTCAAAATTCTAATTTACATAGATCTACGGCTAGTAATAGTTACTTGTGTCAAAATAAAACAGAGCCTGTTTAAAAAAACCACTTCAAGGAAAGTAGAATTATTTTCCGAGTTGACCATCGAAGTATGAATATTTGATTTATCACGAATATTTTTCTGACGTTCATGTGACCCAAAAACGTGTGGCACGCAACAGCCGTGGCCTGGCTAGGTGCCGATACTGTAAATCGTTTCTTCAACCTCACCTCGGTCCTCTACTGAAATATTTCATTTTTAAAATATAGGTAAAATTTTGTGGGATATATTTTTTCCATAAAACAAAGTCTACTGTTTTTCGGGATACAAGTTTTAGGTCAGACTTATAATAAACACGGCTGTCATTACGATGCTTTTTTTATTGAATTATGGATTAATAAAGTAATTATTCAGTGTGGAGGGTTTAAAATATATTTATATAAAATTTCCGTAACTCATCTAAGTCTCCTAGTTCGTCAGTCCACTTCTAATAATATTTCCACTCTCAGAATGGAACCTTGATTACAGGGAGAAAAGAAATTGGGGGGGGGGGGGAAAAAATTTTTCTATCCAAAAAATTCAATTCAAACATTTTTCCCCTGTCTTCTTAATTCCATCAGATGACCTCAACAAAGCCTACCTTTCTCTTTCTTTGTCCGGGTAGACCAGGCCAAACCGTTATTTTCTTCGTCCAAGTGGCATCGTTGCGTCGTATCTACCAAACCTTGCATTAAGCATACTACTATTTGACACGTTTTTATTTCCCTACTAATATTTGAATTACAAATTCAAGTTTAGCTCCTATTAGATAGAATCTAATACTTCCTCTTTTAAAATAATAATGAATCAGCTGTAGCTATATCCATAACTAAGACTTGTTACGACAATCTTCAATTTCGTCATATTAAGCTAAGGGACAGGTGAGGCAGTATAATTTTTTAGTATGGCAGTATTCTTTAAATAATCTTTTAAGTCAACAAATTAGAACATTAGTTTTAAGAGTATTGTATTTCATAAAAACTCAAAAGTGCCTTAAAATATCAAATTATAATAATATTGATTTCCGTGGGATAGTTTGTAACATTTTTATAAAAATGCATTTTTATACTATTCAAATTCAGATTAAATATTCAAAAGTTAATGCATTCACACCTGTGAAATAGAACAAATAAATACAAATTTATTTATGGAATCGGCTGGCCAAAAGTAATGTTTTTATTTGACAATACATAATAAACTGTGGAGTACTAAAATCAATAAAGCCAATTCTTTAGTGCAAAAGCGGTCCCGTGGGACGAGTATGTTGATAAAAATAATAAGTTCTTAATTGATCAATGACCGTACGGGTTTACTTATTTTGATTAATACTTTGTTACATTACGATCGCTGTCTCAGTCGTGCGTTTAAGTAATATTATAGTTTTTTTGTTATTTAAAAAAAACTATATTTAAAAAGGACTTCTTAGCATTTCATGCTGTATCACAGAATTGAAAAAAAATATAATAAAATAAAACTGTTGAATTTTTTTATTGTTTAGTAATCTATATAAAAGGGGAATTGTATTTTAAAAATCACTTTATCCAAATGTGCTTCATTTCGTTCTTGACATACTTGCAAACGATGATTAAAATGTTCCATCACTAGTAGGCAAATAAGCTCTGAAATGCTTGACATTTCGGATATTTTCTTTCAGTTCAAGCAGCCACATTCTCTAACATAAATATAAGAACTGTTTCAGACATGCATTACGTTTTAAATTATTATTGCTGACACCCAGTGCAATATAATAACACTTATTTAAGTTACATAAAACTTCGCTCATGGACACTCACATTACCAGAAGGCTGACAAGTGCGTTACCGGCCTTTGTTTTCTTGAGATTCTTTTAAAATACATACCAAGGAAGAGTTCGGTTTATATATTAAAAAAAAAACATTGAAGAGACCTTTATCGGTACGTGAGTATGCGATTAACCTCTAGAGATTGTCATTGTTTATGGTTAAAGTTCCTTTCATTGCTTTATTCTTGTTAAAATATAAGTTGTCTATAGTTTATACTCTATGGTAAACTGCGCGCCTTTCTATGACTGTTAGCAACATTGCTCTGTGACATACAAAAATACAGTTCGTTGTACTCCAAAACTTTACCCAAAAGCAAATCCACTATTGTAACAAGTCTCAGTCACTATACGATGACTTTTGAGCAGTGTTAAACTAGTTTATTTAATTATAAGTAATCTTACAGCTAACATACATAGTATTATAAAACAAACACTTAGACAGTAAGAAAGCCAAAAATAGTTTATTCTCAATCCACCGGTCATGAACCACGTCTATGCGCTAGAAGCTTTGCTCGCGCAGGACCTGACCTGACCTGAAGGAGGGAATGCTGTCCCAACAGCTTCAACACAGGAGGTTAACAGTGTGACCTTTTTGCATGTGATGTTGAAATTATATAATGTTTGATAAGTTCCAACAGGTGTGCTAAATAATATAAGTTTACTAGCTGACCCGGCAAACGTTTGTAGTATGGCCATGTATATTATTTCTAGGAAATATTTTTTTAGTTCAATGAAATAAATAACTATCTACAATAATAAAAAATAGGGGGTGATCGTAGAGGGGTGAAAAATTAGGAGATGTATGTATTTTTGTATGTTGTATCTTAAAAAATTAAAAAAAATTTTTTTTTCGATCAAATAAAGAAAAATTGTTTGGGGTGGACACCTCTTATAACTTAGGGTTTGAAATATAGATAGTAGCCGATTCTCAAACTTACGATTACGCACAAAAAATTACACAAGAATCGGTTGAGCTGTTTCGGAGGAGTATGGGAACGAACATTGTGACACGAGAATTTAATATATTAGATAAATATTTGTCCACACATTTCTCGAATACAAAAATGATATGTCTTGAATATTCAGGTATATTCCAACTATAGTACAAGTTTGATTGAAATTAAAGTAGTTTATGAGATAAATTTATCAGATATAATCGAAAAAGCGTGCGTTTAAAATACAAATAAGTATTTTAAAAGCACGCTTGTCCTTTTACTGCCTTAAATATAAAATCGGTAAAATACTGTTGTTATGATTTTTGATAGAAATATCAAATATTTTACAAGTTATAATGAGAACGGATTCCTTGGGAGTAACTTTTGGGCATCGGTTATCAAAATAGTAAATTCAATTTACATATTACAAAGCTGAGTGGACACCTCATTATAATATAATGGTCCTCATCGAGTGCGCTTCCGCAAGACTTAATTACTCCTAATCTGGCATTCCGTGATTCTACCAGGAACCGACTAATTACGGTTCGTCGCCCGCAGTAATGCATATATGCTTGTCGATAGGGAATATTATAGTGAAGGTTGTTTATTGAACGTATTAGTTTGCAAATGGTTAGATTCTAATAGCGTTTGTGACGCTGATTGCTTTGACGTTTGCGACATTTATACTACATCTTCAGAGAACTAAAACGTGGAGTTTTAGACAACTGACGCCTGAGCGTGAAGTCTGAGCTAATTTAGCTACCCGTCTATAAATAATGTTTGAGCTTTAAAATATAGCTTGGCTCTTCGCTGTGAATAAAATAGAAAGTCTAAATATATAAATTGAACGGATAATGTTTAAAGCTTCTCCTGCAAACAAATATTTTGAATAACATAACATTGATGACAGTTCTAGCATTTATATATTTTTTTTAGAATTTATTGCTGTATCTGTTGTATCCTTTATATATATATTTCATATTTACAATCAAGTATACAGTATATACAATTTTCTTAACCTACTAAGTAATCATTAAAAAGAAAATCAAAACAAATTTAAAAAGGTTGGTCCCTGTGGCAGTGTGTGTACCTTTAAAGCTGGCAGCCTTTTCTCGCTGTTTTGCGATACTTATTCGTTGAGCCAGGAAAGTACCAGCTCTGGGGTCACCGGTACTATCTATTAGGCGCCAACTTAAAGCTTAATCTTGTATCGTTTTATTTATCCAACACGTGCAATTTCTTGTTCTTCTTTAGTCCTTTGATTTGAAATATTTAGAATCCTAGTTACATTACGGCTTTGTCGGGAAAGATTCGATCGTCTTGGTCACAGCATAGTTAATGATTATTTCAGCTTGAAATAAACAACATCAACCGATCAACTTCAAAACTTCTAATTGTCTAACTTACAATCATACTTAACCATTTTAATTTTTTCTGTTTGTTGCGTTTTGTTATACCACGTTTTATGTCACGTCCCACGGAAACAGGATTTTTATCCTGTATATGTCCGTCTTCTAGTTCTAAGCGACCTACCCACCAATTTTCAGCCAAATCGGTTTAACCGTTCTATAAACTATAAATAGTGTAACTAAGACGACTTTCTTCTATGTTTTGAATATTTATCCAAAAATCTCCTAATTATTTTGATACAAGATACGTAATTTAATGGTAATTACATTTTCATTTTAGTTAACTTTACTTACTTTCAAGGCGATGCTGAACAAGGAACCTGATTTTTTGTATTTTATCTTCTTATTATATTTAAAGTTTCTATTCGGCATCTTGCCAAAAAAAAATGGTTTTACTATTTATTTAGAGACATACGAAAAGTTAAACTTCTTTGCCACCAGTATTAAAGAGGCATACCCTAGAAGCTTCTCTTGCGGCTATATGATTGTTATAAAGTAATTTAAAAAAAAGGGTGCGTGTACTTATGTACGCGCGTAAGAAGTTGTACTTCTTTGGCATTATTAAAAATAGTTTTTGATTGCATGCAAATAATTAATTACAATTAAATAATCAATGACTGGAAAAGGAGTCATTATAGTCAATAAAGTTCAGTTTACATTTGAAAAATTAAATAAATAAATATTTATTATTATTCACTTACATTAAGTGTAACATAAATTATATTAAATTTAAATTTAAAATTAAACATTATTATTCGAATGTTGTTTTTAAATTATGTCCAATGTGTAGCATCTTCCGAGGGCAACTTCATTCGAAATTTGGTAAGGGGGATCGTAAAATTTCACTCTCATCAATTTTTCATAAGGGTAAAGAAGTATAACTTCAAAAAGTGATAACATTTACTACTAACCAGAAATACATTTACCAAAGAAATGTAAAATACAGGTTCTGAACAATGTTATTAATTAATGAAGTATAATTAAGTAAGTACTTGAGTACGGTACTACCATAATTCAAAAAATATAAAAATATTTTGTTCATACAACAAAGTGCTCTTTAAAAAAAGTCTGCCAGTTCTCAGAAAGAGAACGGAGGGGGGGGAGAACGGATTACATAAAGCCGAATTAATTTTTTTTTAAATATAAAATCATAAAACAACATTTATTGGCGATGGCTTGTAGCGTTTCGAATAAAAGAAATATTGATATTGGTTTTCCTTTCCGCATTGAAGTCTTTGAAGGTAACCGTTTTTTTGTAACATCCTCAATATTTTTTGGATTTTATTTTGTTGGCATATCGATGTTTATGTTTTAATATATATTAATTAATAAGCCACGTATGCTCCTTTACTAAAATAAATTTTTACATCCATAACAGTTTTTCATTTTTTTATTGGACAGGAGGGTGTTTCCTTATTGGTGAAGCAACGGTTGGGTCAATTTGAATAAAGTGCGGTCTCACTTGGACACCGGCAACGGATGGCGGGTGTGTTGCCAACCTTTAAGAGAATGGTACTAAACAACGTAGTAAAATTCAATCAAAATCCTATTTTTAACCGAAACCAGTTTTATTACACTTTTAATCCTCTTCTATCTTCTTCCGTCACGTAAACTCATTTTGTTTAAGAGAATCGAAAAGGAACTTAAAAAGTGTAGATAGGATGTTTTAGGTCTTATGAATAAGTCATAAAATTTAAAAAAAACCCATACATAAAAACACGTAGCGTACCACGTAGCACAAACGTAGCACTTCGTAGCTGAATGTTAAGTATTTCCTGAAAGTTTGCTTTTTGTATAAATGTCACGAAACAGGCAAAACCTAGATTTGATACCAGGCTAAGCCTTGTACGGTACCGGTACAATACTACTACTAGCTTAGTGCATGACACGCTGAGTTCAAGAAACTCAAGTCGAATTTACTCAATAATATAAGAAAGTATTTATTTTTAAATAGTGTATGTTTGTCTTAAATCCACAGGCACATATAAAAGAAGCAACCTTGTGCATGCATGCGACTGTCATCTCTGAGGTTGTAGGTTCGATCCCCGAATGTGTACCAATGGATTTTTTGTCTACAGTATCACTGGCTCGTACAGTGAAGGAAACCATCGTGAGAAAACCGGGCCTTAGACAGAAAAAGTTAATGGCAGGCATAGCAGGCGGATGCTTTATTAATCCATACAACAATTGGTTAGTTTGCATTCCTAAATATTAGTATTAGTTCTGTTAGTATAAATTTATGTTAGATTATTTTTTATTTTTTAGTGGTCTAGTTCTTGTATGGCCCCTTTTAGGGTAAAAGCCTCCTCCATATTTTTCCATTTCTCTTTGTCTTGAGCAACATTTATCCAGTTTTTCCCCGCTAATTCTATAATGTCATCTGTCCATCTTTTCTTTTGTCGAACTATACATCTCTTTCCATAGTAGGTCCAGTCCATTCTGTTATTTCCAGCGTCCATCTTCTATCCCGCGCTCTAGCAACTTGCCCATTAGGAGAAACAAATGATCACGAAACCGATACACAAATCTGAGGCCCATACGTAGAAGGATGTAGCACCATTGATTTTTTTAAATGGAAAGTCCAGTCGAACTACAAATATCACTATTTTAATAAAACACTTTCCACCAGCTCGTAGGACCGTCAAGCGGTATCTGGGCGGTCATACTAGTCGTGTAATACAAAATTTCTTTAAACAAAACTTTAAACAATATTTATTTTTTATATTTATTAAATATTTATATGACAATATTTATTTAAACAATTTCAATAAAAATATGTTGAACTTAGTCCATACATAGTAGACATCAGATGAATTCAGAAGCTTCTTTGATGTCGGATAAAAATACATGTTTGAAATTTATTATTTTCTGAATGTTTTACTCTGTGAATCAACTCATTTTTCAAAGCGTGGTTTCAAGTAATCAAAACGTTATTTTCCTTAAAATTCTCATAATTTAATTTCAATTCAAATAACTCAATATAAAATCAAATTAAGTTAGATAGCTAAATCAACACCTCAGAATTGATAGGTTGCGAATTGAAAACGAAGTTGTCTGAATAAATCATCAAGTATTTCGTAAACATTAATCAATCTATATTCTTAGAAATTAGTTATTTTTCATCTCTCTTATTTCGAATGAATTTGGAATTTTCAATTTGGTTTTGGCGAATCCATCATTTCTAAGAAATAATGATATTGCTCAAACTCAAGTTACACCAAAGATATGATTAATATATTTTATCACAAGATCATACAATTTTAAACGGCTTATATCTTGAAATAAAAAAATACATCTCCACAGTATTAAGATTAAGGTATATTTATAGTTACATAAGGAGGTACTATTCAAAATTCTAGCATTTGTATTTCTGAATTATTTTAAACTATTTTTTTAATTATTTTCTATGCACTTTTGCCATCTCATAGGTAGTTCATTGATCCCTTTACTAAAAAAACCAGTCGGACGGGAATCAATAAAATCTGTTTAGGCAATTTGGACTGCCCCATCAGATTTATCTTTTTTCCCTTCAAGAATGTGAAATTTCGATTAAAATGGTAATACAAGGTCCGGGGAGTACGAGGATGTCTTAGACATTCCCAATTGAAGCCCTTCTTATTTGGTAGCCGTCTGTGTGCAGTGTGTGGTCAGGGTGGAAGAAGGGGGGAGAGACCAGTAGGTTGTCTTACGCTAGCTTTTCCATCATGTTTGCAATTGCTGACAATAGACATACCAATAGATCAGATTTGAGAATGTGACAATACCGGCACTAGTCCACAAACGCTTACAAGTAACTTTTTGGGGTTAATTTTTGGGGGGGGGGGGGGTTTGGCTGGCTGGCCAGGGTCAACCATTACGCTGAGCGGCTTCCGATTATCGTAAAGAATCCTTTAAGGTAATGATTGTAATACCTTCATTTTCCCATTTTTAAAATTTTTAAATTTTTTAATTTTTTTTAAAGGGAATTAAAACAGTTTTATCACTAACACCCAGCCTGCAACTAACTCGGAGTGATGATCCGCTTCACAATAGCCTTCAATACTTCATTATCGGGTCTCAGGCCGTTACGGGGCTTGTTTGCAGGTCGAAATTTCCAGAACGAAAACGTTGGGGGAAAAAAAACGAACTGTGTTTTCTTTTGCACCCCCATACACATCATTCACGCAAACAGAAAAAAACAAATGAATGACGGTCATCGAAGCACAAATACATGAGTAAATACTGTACAAATTGAATTTGGAATTCCTTACCAAGAGGAGAACATCGTAGCAAAAAAAACAAAATTTCATATGTAAGGAATAATCTAATCTAATATATTTATTACCAACTTTACAACTATGTTAACAGTGCGACGGTTGTTTTAACAATTATTAAAAAATACAAAGCAGAACGGCAATAGTTAGGCTCATATACTATTATATAATATTCACAACATAAATATACATAATTTATATACCTCTGTGAATATATGTTTAATCCTAAAGGCTTGGGTTCATTTCCCGGAAAAAATATTTTCTTCGAGTTAAATATATGCTATGCAAAGAAAACGTCAAATAAAACAGACGCAGAAATGTCTTTGTGTCGTGACCGATTAAAATTCTAAAAATGACCAGTTTTCAAATGTTTTCCCCTACCCAATTTTATTGTTATAACATTGTAAAAACAATAAATGGCGGCGTAGGTTCATTTCCTCAAAGTACGTCTAATCTTAGCTTTGTTCTTAAAAGGAAATGTGACTGAACTCCCTCGGTGATTATCTTTTTCGCTTCATTATTTTTTCTTTTATCATAATTTAGATATGGCCCGAATAATAATGAGTGTAATACTTGTCTCTTTATAACCTAATATTTTATCTTAAATTATATGAAATACAAGAATAAAATTCATAGGTATATTACACAGTATCGGAAAGTCGGAAATTGGCTTTATTTAAAAATATTCAAACAAGGCACAATGTTTTAAATTACGGAGTTCATGTAAGTTCTTCTTACTATGTAACTTCAAAAGCGATGGTAATATTAAGATTACTTCACCGCTGATATTAAAAGAACTATATTTTTTCATCGGTCGCTCTTAATGAACGTCATAATTATTTGACATTCTTGGTTTTTTTAAAAAAAAAAAAATAAAAGGCCCCCACCTTTTCAGGCCAAATCATAAAATGACTTCTTGCACCGCCGATAGAAAACCGCTGTGTGAAGAGGGGGGGGGAAAAGGGAGGGAAAAAAACCCAGGGCTGATATTAAAAGAACTATATATTTTCATCGTTAGATGACGTTGTAATATAATAATTGTTGAAATCGGTACCTGTCCGGTCCTTTTAGAGTACCATTTCCAAGTGATTTTTGAGTTGATAAATGAAAATCGATTCGTTTTACCGATTCCTCAGTATTTTGTACTTGACATACATTTAATTGTTAGGCGACCGCCGCCCAATGTCCAATAGTTTTAGAAATGGGGTTACCAAATAAATCGCGAAAAGAACGTCGCAGTTTTTTTGCCAGGAGTAACCTTGGTGCTCTCGCTCACCTCGTCTCGGTTCCGGCTCAAAAAAGAGGTAACTTTAAGGGAAGAGGAAGGAGAGTGAGGGATCATATACGTACGACCCTTTGCTCACTCCAGTGATCTTCCGTCCTGTCTTTAAGGCTACCACCACCTCGCGACTGCCCAAGCAGAGTCCGTGTCTCGCAGGAGACGCCCTTGCAGTAGTCGCAGGAACAATCCGTATTCCGGCCGAGCTACACTCACCAAAACATCCCGAGCTGAACTGTCAAAGCTCTTCAGGCAGTCGGCAAGACTCCATTCCAAAAATAAAAAAATAAGTGGCATTACCTCACTAGTGGTAAAAATTTTACATAGCTAAGAAAATATGTTGTTGGGATATCGCGAGCGCCACAGGCAGGTTCCAGGTAAGTTTGGACCAACTTCGGTAACTGAATAAAGAACTTCGTAAACGAACAACGCTCAAACTAATTGATTTTCTATGGAAGTTGTTTCATAGTGTTGGTACTAACTCCGAAGTTAAGTTATTATTAAGAAGATTCTATCAATATTGTCACAAAGTTAGTTTGCAAACAATTTTCTTACAACCGTGCTGACATATACAGTGAAAACCCCTTATTTATAATAACTAAATGCTCTAGCTATACCCCTAACCATAGTACTCTTTCAACTCTTACAGTAAAAGTTCTTTTTCTTTCTGATGAAAAGAGACAGAGGAGTTAAAACGGTGCAATTTGACTGATTTATTTTTTATGAATAATATACTAAAATTTTATATAATTATGTCTTTAAATAATCGGTTTATATTATTTTCTCTTTTATTTAAATGCAAACGTATTCATAACTAAAATTCTACGTTCCCAAGTTGCTTAGAAGCTTCTATATGTGTTTTAAATATTGTTTTTCTATTCTAACTAATTGATCACTGATCAGTCCATATCATTTATTGTCTGAAACATATTTTTTTCCTAATTATGTATTCGTTCATAGTATGATAAAATGTTAATTTGCGGTCATAGATTCATATTCAGCATTCGAAAACATCACTTACATATAAACATAAATAGTATTTAACTGTCACTCGTTTATGTACTAAGTTTTTGTGAGAAATGAATTAAGATTATTATTATTATTTATTGCAGACATTTAGTTACAGCATGTGGAAGACGAAATTGATTACATCTATTATAAATAAAACTCCTTTAAATTTAAATTAATAACATTATTTACATACTTATAGTCTAGAGCTTTTCGCAATCATGTTCAGTTAGCTTTAATACGGACTTCATTTATATACTAGAAATAAATAAATTCGCGTTAATATAGATTTAAAAGTATTATTCAACTTAAATTCACATAAACTAATGATATGTGATTATTCAAGAAATAGAGGTAGGCTGTGATTAAAGAAAGTAAGTGATAATGTAAATAAATGCTTTATCTGAAACGAGTTTCATGTCCGCCATTTGGAAAGGAAATGGTACAGAGGGATTCAAAACTCAACAGGCTCGCGGCTCACGCGTTTATTTACATGTGAAAGAGCTTTCGTTATAGACAACTCTATAAGAAGATCGGCATTTATCGCCAGTGATCTTGATTGCAAATGCGAGCTTTTATACATGTTAATTTTATGGAAGTGCAAAGAAAATGCAACACTTTTAGCCATGTCAATGTGGCGTGTATATTGTCAAAATTCAACACGAAGAAAACTAAATTTATGCTCCGACTTGGCGTGAAATCATATCTGTCATCGAACTCTGTGTAAGTGAGTTAATAATCTGCGACCTCATATTCAGATCCATTGAGAATTTGACGTAAATGAGTAACATGCATCAAAATACTTACCATACATTTAAAACATAATAATAGTAACTAAATACTGTCTATTTGGAGCTTCCAAACTGTCAACGATTTAAAAAAAGTTGTTTCAAGCTAACGAGAAACTAACATAGCTCTTTTATTTCTCTTTGAAAGATAAATAACAATAACGCCTGCCATAAAATTAAAAAAAAAAGACAATACTATGTGGTGATTCAGGCGGTATGCTTATTGATTCATTGAAAGCATATTGGGATTTTCATACACGATTGAATGAATTAAAATCCCCTTTCACGCTTATACTCTTATAAACATTCTCCTAACGTGTCAAATGTTCAGGCAGCGAAAAATTTAAGCCTGAACTCAGTTTGAACAGTCCGACAATGAAGGTGCCAAACTGTCAACTTTTAAAAACTATTTTATTCGAAGTTGGTTATTATTCGTAGCCTCTCGAATTTTCGCTTTGAGAAATTGGTCTCGTTAGAAGCCATATTGATTTTTCGATTGAATAAGCGGCGACTGTAAAAATTCAACTTTAATCCACCATTGTTCAATTTGCAATGAAAGTCTGATCACATAGTGATCACTCAGTCTTTTGTGCCTCTGAGTTTGATGTTTCAGGGGGTTCTGTGTCTGCATAAAAATTTAGATTTACAGTGTATATAGTCTCAATAGGAAAAACATTTCTAATAATAGTTACAGTGAAAAAGCTAACTTTCGATTGCGTAAATAATTTATTTGAAAAGGTCTTAGTTTTGCGCAAACCCAAAGAAGATATTTCATATATACATATTATATTCAAGTTTAGTATATTTAAATAGAATAAAGCCAAAAAAATTTTTTAAACTTAGTATCGTGATTTTTTAAAATATTTGTAACCGATGTAAAGTACCCGTATTACAATATTCATACTACTTTACCGGTACTCGAATATCTTTAAAGTTGCTTACTTATTTACGCGATTAAAGTCTAAGTATAATTCATTAAAAAACATTTTACTTTTCAACCTGAAATCGATGTTATAAACCCCTCAAGTACTTCTTTAAAGGACTGTAAAACCATTTCTTTAGTTTAATTAAAAGTATTTTACTATGCGATAATAAAGCAAGCTTAATGAAACCCTTTCAACGCAAGCTGCGACAAAATACGTTTGTACTAAATTATGTGTGTTTTGTTATAAAATAAGAGCAATATTTCGTCAGCAAACGCAGACGTTTGTCACGGTCGTTTGGCTGCAAAGTTCACAGACGCCTATATAGCAGTGTGGCTGTAGATCACTCGGTAGCAATCGTGCTAGCTACACATTAGGCCCATATGTCAAGCGACGTGCGACAAAAAGCATTCGCGTACTGTTATGTTAACCTAGGAATTGATTTTCACCCGAATAGCTAGGTTTTATCGTCTCGCAAACACGAGACATTATTGCCTTCTTTCTTTTGTATTTTTTCGCTTCAACGAATTTCCGTTTTAATAAGATTGGATATTGGATTTTTTACCTGTGGGATGTAATTGTGGAGTGTGGGAAACGTTTTTGCCTATCGAATTTGACATAGTACAAAAATTTGTTTGAGGTGAATTGTATTTTTAATAACGATGTAATACTTTAATGAAATTTTTAATTCCAACACACAGATATACAGTATTTACACTTTTCGTAATAATAATAATTAGAATAAAGAGAAAATTAAAACAAATTTAAAAAGTTTGATCCTTAAGGCAGATGATGTAATTAATTTTTAATTACGAATTTCGCTGTAAATTTCCAACATAATGTTATAACAATAAGTTGAACCTGAAACATTATCTTTTATGTTGTGGTCGTGTAGTTATATTGTCGACATAGAAAATGAAGATTTATAAAAAAACCTTATTAAATTCCGCCATTAGAGAAATTAACAAAAATCTTAAACAATTCTGAACTTTTCCAATCCTTGATATTAAGGCTCCTCCGTATTAATCGTGTTCTATATTTAATGAAAGAAACAAGTATTCCTTTTCATCAAAAATAAGTAAGGACTATCTTTATTTTATAACCGACTTAAAAAACTGAAGAGGTTATCCAATGGACGTGTTTGTATTTAAAAAATTTGTCTTTCATTTTAAAAACTGTCAAACTCACTAAAAAAGTAATAGTATACCACAGTTAGCTTATGTAAGTCCGCACTGATTCTATTTTTCACTGATTCTAATATAATATTGATATAAACTTTCAAACTGCAACTTAATTATAAATAGTTATTAAAAGCTTCGTATCCAACAGACGAGGTGCATTGGCAATTGAGACGAGGTTTTATCTAAGTGAAGATAAATCATAGCGGATGGCGTGCTGTACTGACCGTCAGCTTCACATTTCGGTATAACCTCTTGAAATCAATTTCCGCAGTGAGTTTGAAGTAAATCCCATATCGTGGCAGGCCGGTCCAGTTTAACAGATCGAACTTAGACAGTAATACAATAATAGTTCTACGGAAAATTACGTTAAAAATTATACATACCAAGTATCGTATTGATGTTAAATGACTAATCGGAATTATATTATTGGTTTTAGTAAAAAGTATGCTCAAATGGAAGTAGTTATATATAAAGAGTGATAAATTTATTCAAGACAAGCGTCACAAACCAAGTGTTAATATTATTATTATTATGTATATACAGCTTAATATTCTGTTGCGCGCGTATTTTGAGATTTGGAGAAACTATCCAATCTATTTTTAAAAGAGTTCAAAGATGGTGCACTGATTACACTTTCCGGGAGCCTATTCCAGTCAGCCACTACTCCGTTTGAGAAAGTTCTTTAGGGAATTTGTTAAAATAAGTTAATCTGTTATCACCAAGTTGATTTTTTTTGCTAATGCAAGAACTAGGTTTCATATAAAATTATTTGTAAGATAACTTTCAATCAAACAACTAGGTATATTCGCACATATTTATATTGGGTTTTGGATAAAGATAATACTTAAATACTGTTTAGAGGATTAAACTGTGTCACACATACAATTCTTACCTATGAATAACCTGAAAATTCGATTTCAGCTGCAACGACCATTTGACAGTGACGTCGATAATTTGAGCAAAATTCAAAAGTTGCTGGTTTTTTTCAAATGGACCAGTAATATTGATTAACTATCTGAAGGGAACTACTATTAAATTTCAACATGAAAATGTTGTACATTGTATGAATTGTCTGTATAAAGTTGGTTATTTTATTCTATAAGAGGACTTTTTATGGCATGATCGCCTAAGAATAGAAAAAAATATCTTGGCATAAATTATGTAATTCACCATATATTGTATATAACTTTATAAAAATACTAATAAGACGTATGTTAAATTAATTAATATACTTTATATAATATTATTTAATTTCAAAAGACTGTACCTCATGGAAATAAATAATTAAAAGCAATGTTTGAATGTCGCAATAAATGGCGTTTTGTCAACTTCCCTTCATGCGTAAAACTTTAACAACAGCTAAAAATTGAAACACACAGTTAACGCAATAAAACAATTTTATAAAGTTCACTGCATCGAACAAATCCGCTGGCATTGTTTGCTTTTGTCAGACGTCATAGTTTTTGATATATAGCCGGGTTTAAAAGACACAAAAATATTTTGTTCGACCTCAGCGCGTTGAACGTATGATAAAATCTACACCGTTTTGGCGTCTCCATTGCACTACGTCAAGAAGCGCCGACAATGCATCATAGTATTTGTTCTTTCCGGTCTTTTGTACTGATACAGTTTTTATTACATTGTGGCTATGGCAGTTTCAAATTCGACAGTATTTTGTACTTCGGCGTTGCATTGTTTGCGATTGGTCAGGCAACGAATTGAAACATATTTGTTTGCCAAACGAACTTTTTCGATTTGCTCAATGGTTTGTTTGATACGAATTGGATATGCAATATATTATGAGGAATAAAGGAAATCCTAAACGGAAATGGCTAGAGCCGTCGTTGTTACTAACTACAAACAATGTAAATCACTACCATATCGACGTAGGAAAGCATATTTGCTGTAAGTAGACAATTGCAATTGTTCACCAGAGCCAAAAAAATTTAATTAATTTCGGAAAAAAATTAATAGTGTCTAACCTATCCAGTATTGCTACCATTTTTGAAACATATTTTATTTAACGCCAGTCACCATTTGCAATGTAAACTTTTTATCCAAAGTTACTATAAGTACGTGTTTGGTAGTTACAGCATACAGTTTTTAAATCACAAACCTTTAAAACGCTGTAACTAAGGAAGAAAAATGTACGCGCGGAAATATTATCAATTTACAGGCGGTAAAAATGCTGTATGCAGTAAATTTATGTATTTGGGTACTTTCAATTGCAATTCAAGATGTAAGAGTAAAAAATTAGACTAGAAATGAGTGGGTATTGGTAATGTAATAATGTAATAATGTGGTTGAAATAAAATGTCGTAAATGGTAAAAAAAACTAAAACTGTAGGTTCCCTAAGCTTGCTGTAAGTAAACGAATGTTAAAATCACACGCCGCAGAAATGCTGTAAGTAGCGTTAAGTTTTTAAATGGGAAGAAGTAAGTATTTGTAAAGAAAAAAATGCAGTTTTCTTTTGCTGTAAGTACAAATTGTCTATAATGACTGGATTTTGATCTACATACAGCATTTAATCTTGCTAAAAAATATAAGACGGGCTTTTCAAGCGCGTATGTAATTTTTTTTCATCGTAGAGACACAGGACCCGGGACATTCGATGCGGTTTTTTTCTGATCAAGGAAAAAGTCACTTTAGGTATTTGTCTACTTACAGCAAATATGCTTTCCTAGCGATAGTACCAGAGCTGACGTGGTAACTTCTAGATAAGTGATTATTGACTCTGCTTAAAGGTTAAATGATCAAGCGTTTAACTAGACCCTCTGGGTTCAGTTTCCGGTGAACAATAATTTTTACATGTGTTACAGTAGCCTAGTAGTATATACGTAAAACCTACAGTAGAATAGTTTATTTAGGGCATTCTATATCATAATTCATCATATTATGATTTATTGGTACCTAAAAAAACTGAGTTTACAGTTGATAAAGAATTTTAACTTAAAGAATACTTTTATCTTAGCAAAGCCGGCGGCTAGTAATAAAATTTTACCTCCAATGACTACGGCCTACCTTAAATTCAACTCTGGCTACAAGCTCGGCGATCGCTGCTCAGTCACTCAAAATAACCGCAATTTATAAAGGAAATTAATGTTGTAAGTGGTTAAGCTCTGCTATCATTCAAAGTAAGTGCGCTCCATAAAACTCATTTTAATAACTTGATTTCGGCTTAAGCATCCGTGGCGGTTCAATGATTTGTTCCTTGAATGAGGCTTGGATTTGGTCCAAATTAAATAATACGTTGCAATTGTTCGTATTAGATTTGTTATAATGTGTTTAGCGTGTATTGTTATTTAAATGCATTAAGAGCTTCGCTACAATGTGATTGGATTTGATGACCAGTGGACACTAATTGCGTGTTGGTGTACAATTCCTAAATGTTTCAATTGAGACCAGCTAGCACTATGGAATTTGTAACGAAAATTGTTTTTGGATTCCGTTACGTAAAAATATGACGCACAATTTCTGGACTTTCAATGTGACTCAGATGTCATTTCGAGTCCATTTAATAGGAAATCTGTTTTGTTGAGTTTATCTATTTTCAGCTAAACAATATTAACATATAATTAATTTAATTATATGTTAATTTAGCGGCTAGGTTGGTTACCTATTCGTCAGCAACGTGATGCTCATGTACTCCATCTCTTCGATATTCTATCCTGTTCAACCCTAAAACTCCTTCATATGTCAAAAATGATTTCAAATTTTTGGGAGCCAATAACTATAGCTTACGCTCTTCCGAAAACTATAATTTTGAAATCCTATCTCATACCTCCTCCATTCTTGGCGGGTCCTTTAACGTCTCTGCAGTTAGGCTATGGAATTCACTTCCCGCCCCTATTCGCTTAGCTCCTTCTCTATCTTCCTTTAAATTTCTTCTGTACAAACATTACCTGTCCACATCGTATCCCAACTTTCGTAGGAACTACTAACTGACGTGAGACTTATATTAAATTATCGTGATTCATGTGCACTTTTTATTTTGTATGTATCCTTTATAGTTTAGTTTGTTTCTTGTCCCTGTTTAGTTTTTTCACTTCTTGTCTACCTTATCTAATTTAATACATTTTTTTCTCATAGTGGTTGCCTGGAAGAGATCGCTCGAAAGCGATAAGGCCGCCAGTTGACCTCCTATGCATTTAATAATGTTAAATTTTTATATTGTAATGCAACAAAGTGTTAATAAATAAAATAATTTAATTGATTAGCTAACTTACACTATACGACTTAGTACCATCAATGCAAAGAGCCGGTAGACATTGAAAATCTATGCTCTTTGTCATTGTATATATAGCGCTCACTAAGCATAACGATACACAATATAAAAAAGAATTACAAGTTAAGCAGGATAATCGGGGGTCAACTAGGGGTGGGACAAGGGGCCAAAAGTTTCCTAATCGGTTACATGGTTCTGTGTAACTTTATACTTTACCTGGAATCCTGTATCGTGATTAATATTAAATGGGACCGAGTGAAAGCTTATCGGATCCCAGCTATAAAAGGAAAACTCGATCAGTTTTGAAACAATCCACTATTTGTTTTATACAAAATTCTGAAACTTTTAAAATGTTAGGGGAGTAAGACATGACAGATATTTTTAATTTTAATCGGTCAATAACACTGATTGCGCCGTTTTCTAAAACGGTTCACAAGCGATGCATCCAATGCTCATCGGTCTCTTTTCATCATATCATAAACAGAATTTGAGAAAAAGAGATTAATGACAGTTAAGTGCAATTAGATTTATAAGGGATATAATATGAGGTTTATGAATGAGCAGTACAGGTAATTTTTTTCGCCGTAGTTTGTTAGTCAAAATGTATATTATAAGTATAACTAAATTACATAACTGAAAATCTCTAAAAATAAATGACTTAAAAACAAACAGATATCAACAAGAACATCCTCTCAAAGAAAATCACGTCCCATTTATACGTAAAAAGTGGTTCGAACGTGAAACGTAACCGCTTAACTTTTAAACCGTATACGTGATTCAATTTAGAAGTTGTATCTCGTCGTAAGCCCGAAAACTGTCTCCGAACCATTCAACTTTCTTCCATATTTTAAAGCGAGCTTCTGAGTGGCTGCTACTTGAAAATACTTGTAGAATAAATCACTCAATAGCATTTGTCGAAGTTCATGTTGTACATGTTGACAAAGTTTCGACTGTAAAATATCTTTCGACAGGTGATCCATTCCCATAAGTCCCTGGAGTGTGGAGAATAACTTTGATCAGATTTATTCGTGACTCAGTTCAGCAAAGGTTATTCAAATCTGAGATTACGAATGCGTGCACAAGATGGCGTTGATCTACGCATGTAGTTCATGTTCTTATAGCTTATTATGTCTCGATCCTTGTATTTAAAACATAAATGCATAAAACGACACATAATATATAGAACGTAGTAGTTGCGTAATTGTTATAGTCTATTTACAATTTTACTTATCTGTGACCGTAACTGTTTTGCATTTTTGGCGCGATATGTACACAGAGATTTTACTATATTATAAAGTTTAATAATTAGGGGTGTAGGTAGACATGCAATTATTTAAATAAATTGACGTATTGAGTGCTTTTCAGCTATGTGGTATTACAATGAAGTCCACAGCCCGCGTCTGTTTTTCAGTACGAATGCGATAAACTCAAAAACTACCGAACTCCATTACGGCTTTTACCAATAGATAGTGTGATTCCTTAGGAATGCCAAGGCATATAATTCATGATGCAGATTGGCCGAAATAAACCATTTATTGTAGAAGAGGTTGTAAAAAAACTTGCCAAAATACTGTTAACTTGTAAACTTCATTTAATCTATATTGAAACCAAATTGCGTAAACTGTAAATTGTGTACAAAGGAAAGCGTTATAAACTAATTTAATAAGCCATTAAAGCTATCTGGACCAGGGGTGGCCATGGTGATTTATAGCAATATGAGAACATTAAAAACACATTACGAAAACATGACTTTAGCTGGAAAATTTAACATCGGCATAGCCGGTGATTTGTATACTTAATTGAGTAAAATTTTATAATGTATGTAGCCCTATGATGGAACTACTCTGATTAATAAGAGAACACTCTTTATAGAAATAGCGATTTAATCCATAGAAATAAATATTTTTTGTATTAGCTTACCTAAAAGTATAATGATAATACACCGACCTGTAGGAACATTCAAGTGTCACATTCAAAGTATCAAATCGTCATCAGAGCGTCTTAAGGCACTTAATAGAATTTCTGAACCAATTCGAATTATCGGCCCTGCAAGAAAAAAAACTCGTTATGCAATATATTAATTTAATGCTGCTAATTAATTTATAAAGTAAAAAGTTTGGGTTGGGTGTGAGTCAAACGCACCTGAATTTGATGATACTGATTGTGCAGGAGTCTCGGGGACCCTTGATTGGAACACCTCCAAGTGATTTTAGCTTTAGGATAAGCGTCAAAGTATTTTAAAAAAAAAATTTTAACTTTTGAGAATTGTATTGAAATTTATAAACAATCCGCCATTATCTAACTACTTTTCTATTGGTTATAAGAGATGTGACATTCTCGATTTCTATTGGTTATGAGTGATGTGTCATTGTCGTTTTCTATTGGTTATAAGTGATGTGACATTTTCGGTAAATTAATTGGATCGATTATTTTCTCATTTGTTATTTTTAAAGTTGAACCTAATCGAATCGATTATTTCCTCATTTGTTAATTTTATAGTTGAACCTAATTTAAGCATTACTTGTCAAATGTACATACATTACATTAACTTCATGTTTTAATTAATGTATGGTTCCGAAAATTATTAAATTATTCAAATAGTACCCAAAACCGAATCAGAGCACCCCACTATCCACGTGGTCTTGTCTGCCTTACCCCTAGAGTGTATATAAATAATCGGAGGCGCGGAGGAAGAGGCTTGAATAAACAATTACTATTTAGATCGGAGCTGTCCACAAAAACAAATATTATTTAGATTGGTTAGGTTAGAGTTATAGAATAATTGTCGCCGAAGGCGAAGACGCCAGGAAGCCGAGGCTTGAATAAACAATTACTATTTAGATCGGAGCAGTCCACAAAAACAAATATTATTTAGATTGGTTAGGTTAGAGTTAGTATATGAATATTTGGTCGCCGAAGGCGACCAGGACGCCGAGAAGCCGAGGCTTGAATAAACAATTACTATTTAGATCGGAGCTGTCCACAAAAACAAATATTATTTAGATTGGTTAGGTTAGAGAGTTAGTATATGAATATTTGGTCGCCGAAGGCGACCAGGACGCCGAGAAGCCGAGGCTTGAATAAACAATTACTATTTAGATCGGAGCTGTCCACAAAAACAAATATTATTTAGATTGGTTAGGTTAGAGTTAGTATATGAATATTTGGTCGCCGAAGGCGACCAGGACGCCGAGAAGCCGAGGCTTGAATAAACAATTACTATTTAGATCGGAGCTGTCCACATAAACAAATATTATTTAGATAGGTTAGGTTATATAAATATTAATATACTAACCGTATATTAATATTGTTTTTAAATAACTGTTCAACTGAAACTCGAAATCGAAAACAAAATCGGATTTAAAATCGGATTCAAAATCGAATACTAAAATAATCGATTTTTTCACTTTCACAGAATAGATTATTTTTCACATCTCTATTCTCTACTATTCATTGTTTAAAGTATAAACGCAATCGGCCATTTCGAATTTGGATTTTGCCAGAACAGTGTGTGTTCACAGTATTCAAGTGCAAAATATCAGTAAAATATTTTAATATTTTTAATATTTTTTTTTTTTGGTTTCCTAAGCCCAAAATTTGTGGGGGGTGATTACTACACCCCTCCCCCCTCCCCCTCCCCCGCACCCCAAATTTAGGTACTTCTCTCTCACATCTTTACCAAAAGTTTTATTCATCTTCGGTTTTTTGCAAATATTTTGCTGTATCATAAGCTTTTAAGAATAGATAAATCAATGTATTAAGGGTGCGTCTAGAATATTAAAGATGCCCAATTCACAATCTTACCATGATTGCATTTAAAATTATGAATACTTAAGCAAAGGGTAAACCGACAAGTCTCAGGAAATGGCTGGCGCCCAAAGTCGGTTGTTTCGGAGAAATTGGTTTAAAACGCTAAATAATATATTTTACCTTTGGCCTACGAGAAACGGGTACAATATTATTTTACACCAGTTTCTTGTTTAAGTAATTTAGAATATACTTTTTGTTACATTATAATAAAAATATATTTTAAAATCCCTCTGAACAATCAGGAACTATCTAAAGAGATAAATCGAAGATATTTTGTAAGAAGACATATTCGAATATCGAACGTACGCAACTTATAAAAAATAATTAAATTATTATAAATCAACGGGTAGTTCTGAATGTAGGTAGTTAGGTTTAGGGGTCTAGGCTCCGAATATGATTTTGTCCCATTTGGAGTCGAGACCCTTGGCCCGTGGGTTTTTAAGGAAATAGCAAATAGGTTAGTCGACATCACAGGAGACCGAAGAGCTGGCAGCTACCTCGGATAAAGAATTAGTCTAGCTATACTAAGGGGGAACGCTGCCAGTACTTTGCCTAAAGCGACACATATTTTTTAAGGTATTACTTTTATAAGTACTTCATAAGTATTACTTTTATATTCTGTAATTTGAAAGTTATCTCAATATTGCAGTTTATAATTCAAATCAATCAACTTAAGTTGATCAATATACTAAACATTACATCGTTCTCAAATAATTACTTACATTATACCTATTGTATACCTTAGAACAACGAATGTAGTTGAAGGAGCTTTTAGAAATCTTAATATTTTAGTTCTAGTTTTTTCAGTAAATCAAAGTTTGCAAACATGAAAGTAAAACACCCAACGTTATAAATGTTAAAACTTTGCCGCAGCGAAAAACCACGAACACTTATAAAGCAAAACAAAGAGTTTATCCATAAGTTGGTGTTTTACGTGCATTGCTTATGTGAATGTCCATTTCTATTTGTTTGTTCTAACAACAGACAAAAGAACAATTTAAACTAAAGCAAGATTGCTTTTCCGTTTCTTCGTTTTATATTTTGCGGGGTTTTACTCTTCAACTGATTCCGTAGAGGCGAATGGAAACGACTCCTAAGTTCTAACGTAAAATAGCTTAGCGACTAATTCCTTTTGTTACAAACAATCTCAGGGATCTTTCTTTAACCGACGTCTACTTTAATTAATATTCATAAGGCGAACAGAGTTGTTAGAATGATTAAGATGGTTCAATGATTTGAATCGATTTGTTAGTTTGCCTGGAAATTGGTGCTAGAGTTCGTTTAATTATAAATGGAACTTCGATGTTCAAGATTCTCTCTCGTTTATTCGTAACAAGAAAATACTTCAATCTAATTTTATATTGAATTAATAGAGCCCCATTTCTGTCCATTTTGAGCAGTGGTTAAGTGGCGTAGCATTAATCTTTTGGGTGATGCGTTCGGCGGCTGTGCAATACATGTTTCTTTCTATGTACGCAAACTAGTCTTCTTCGAAAGATTAAGAAAACCGGCCTAAAATAGACCCAAACAGTCACAACACGTGTCACTTCTACTTGTCTGTAAAAATAAAAAAAAACGGAGGCATCACGAAATAAACATAGCCAACGCCACTAATTATGATTATTTTGTCAATAATATTATATTTAATTTTCTTAGTATTTATCACAAATAAATTTTCAAATTTTCCACAGTAGCCCTTTTTTTCAAGAAGGCCACCTAACATAAAAAATTAAACCGTCATCTTTGTGTAACTATAAAATCACAGTTGAATTAGTTCTTTATAATAATTAGTTCAATTGAATAGCAAACGCTATTAGATACGCATAAGAGGGATCACTTTTGGCACTGAATATTAAGGTGAATATCTTAACGCGGATAAAAGTGCTTTTTTCATATTTGTAGGAGTAAATACGGCCATAAGGTAAACCGCAATCGATCAAAATGTTTCAGCGTCATTAATCTTTCTCATCAACCATCGTGACGCCATATTTTCCAAGAGATATCTTTATTTATTTCGCCAAACGTAAACTCGTTAGGGAATAAACGATTTTCTTAATTAAGCACCTTGATGCTACAGCAGTTAATTAGAAACACTTCTAGTATAGATTCAAAAATTCGCATAATAGATATATCAAATTGTCAACTAAAGTTCAAAGCGCATCTTTGAGTGTTTTATTTGAATAAAATAAAACACACGAAAATAAAATAAAACTCAATTCTTCATCAATTTACAACCATGAACTTTATTTGATTAAATTGCCCAACTTATCATAAATTACTGAGTGTTCATTATATATAAGAACATTATTATCAGTTTTGATTAATCAAATACTCAATAATATATTCTTCACGAAGCTTTTCTCACTCTGCGAGCAAGTGTAAACGTAATTTTTTAAAATACTGTTTATAATAAAATATTGATTTACTTCAATAATTCTTAAAACGTTAATCTAATATATGTATGGTTAGTTTATTATTAAAACAAATTGAGATTAAACTAAAATTCGTCTTTTTAATAAAGAACAATAAAATTAAATGCAATATGCAATCGTTTTGATTTTTTTCCGAAATATGTGTTATGAATATTTTCAAATTCTCCATAAACGATCGATCTTTATTATACACATATTTTTTTACAATGTACGTTAATCGAATTCATTTTTTAATATTTTTTTTTAGTGCGCCATTAAGTAGATCGCCACATTTGATTTCATCTTACTTTTATTTCGCTATTATGATATTTTACCATACCGGACCTAATAAATAGGCTTAAAAGGCGACAAATCCTAAGTCTTGATAGACACGGTTGCAAGAGAGGAGCAGTCTCGATGGAGATTTTGCTCTGAACGTCTAACAGCTCTCAACACATCTGCTCATAGTCTAGCTGACTGATTGCACGATAAAGACTTATATATAAAAAAAAAAAATTATGATATAATGCTAGTTTTGTGCACTTAAAATTATTGCGGCATTTGCTAAATTTACTTATTTAATCACGCCCTCAATCATATCACTATGTCATTCAGTGGGTGTTTGTGCGGTCAAAAATGTGTGATTGTACTTAAAGGCAGAAGAGGATGGTAATAGTCAGTGTAACCTTTTTCATTGTTACTATATCTATTTATTTTTTCCTTGTCCTACCACTGACAATTTTGTGCCTTTTTCAATATTAAGTTTGAGTCAAGGATATATACAGGTACTAAAAATTGTGTATCAATAGCCATCAAAACGTTGGTTTTATACATTTGATCATATTTTTTGAAAAGATACAATCAAAAGTGAAAATAATAACAAGGTCGATAATTTGAGTATTTCATCTTTTGAGAAATATATTTTTAGCTTACAAAAACACAAATTATTTATTGGAAATTGTATGTCTTACAATAAACGTTTTACACATTATTAAAAGTATACTTTTTATTATGGAAAACGTTTGTAGCGTTGATTTTGTTTTTCCTTTCATCCTTAAAGGCTCTTTGAAGGGAATTTAATTTAATATTTTATTCGAATAATTTAATTGATTGCCCACAGTTACCCCCGGTCTACGGCCCGTCTCGAAGATATTTGAAATACGTCGCATATTGAAACCTCCCTCGATCGTTCAGACGAAAATGACCTGTAAAGCCGCTGCGTCTTTTATTACGTGCAAAATTTTCAACGTATTTCTCTTATTAAATATACCTAGGCTTTGGGTTCGTTAATGGTCGCTGACATAATTGTAATACCCGACACTTAAATTCCTTAAACCGACCGCTAGAAATCCTACTCTAATAAACTTGTTTTCGCACGTTATATTATAATGTAAACAATTTAAAAGAAACATCTCGATCTTCATTTCAATTTATTCCTTAGTGTTTCAGATCGAGGGTTGCAGAGGCAATTATTGAGTTTTGTGTACACAGCAAAGCAAATATAACTGGATAAGACTAGTAAATTTCTCTCATATACTTGCATGAGGATAAACTTACTACTAGCTACTTGTTTGAACAAATACTATTTTGCTGACCACTGCAGTTGGAATATTCTAACCCTTGGCTATTGGCTTGGCTTGGCTATATGTTCTAGGCTAACTTTATCCTAATATTACTGCATAAGTTGGAAGACTTTATTATTAGACATATGTATGATTCAGATATAAGATTACTTCAGACGTAGATTTAAACTTTAAGCTATTTTCAAGTTACTAACATTTTGTTTATAACACGGAAGAGACTTGACCGTAGACACAGGGGTTGTCTAATGTGGAGCTAAGCGTCTGAACAGTTTGTAAAAATTATATTTTGTTTTAAAATAAGGATTATTATTTCCTGTAACGGTGACGCAACGTGTCTATTGTTATTTGTAATTGGTAGTTTTAAGATTAGTAAGTACTATTAATTAGTCACTGCTAAACAACCGTTTTGATAGCACCTGTACGGCTTTTCTTAAAATATAATCTTTGTAATTGCTCGCTCACTATCGCTTTGTAAATGTTAAGAGCAGCTTATGAAAGAAGATATTTTACAACCATGATTTAATAACCTTCTTCATGGTTATTTAGAAAAGATTACAATAAGCTTGCTATTCGATCGTCACGGTATAATTCTATTACTCAGAAGTTGTAGCTCAAAAGGCAGTAATAAACAAAGCAATTGAGAGCGATTTGTTTGCGAAATAAATAACTCGTTAAGGAAGATTTAAGAGTTAATTCATTATTTGATTGACCATTTTACGGATAAGTTTCAAAATTCCCGGATCGTATTACTTACTGGCCGTAATTGAGAATCTTTTAAGCAGTCTACTAACTCTAGACAAGACACGGCAAAGCATTCTTGATAGCAGTTTTTATAAGGAAAAATATATGAGAGAAGAAATGCTTACTGCTTTCTTTGATTAAAATACAGTTGTACAAATTAAATTGTTTCTTGCACACAGCGTTATTATTGTTGTTATTATTCCTCAGTTTTAAATAAACATCAATTTGACATATTATTAGGCCTCCTTAAATTATGAACGTAATGTCGATACTTCGAGCGTGGCAACTTTTAAATTTCAAACACAAAACCTCGTTATGTATCTTTGAGTTTTCTTTACATTGAATACTTTCGAGAATAATTCGCCTTTATTCATTTGTAATTTTATTCAAGTACAATATAAATTCAATTTATGCTACTCCGCTTTCAAAATGGAAGTGTGGATTTTAAGGCGAAATAGCTATGCAGTGCACTGTAAAGTGATTTATACTAAAAGATACGGGGGTTTATTTGTGTCGAAATGGTAAAACATTTGTTACATATTTCTGTTTCCGAAAACTGTTTATATATATCAGCTCATTTATATATCAGCTCATATATGCCCGCTATACGTGCTACGGCGTAGAAACAGTTTATAAAACGGTGAAATAAAAATCTACGTAAGTTATAACAACAAAGTTATATGATTTCAATAGTGTACAGTTAATTTACTTGTAATTTATTGATATTAGTATTAACTTAATGACGTTGATATTTTGAATGCTTTTTAAATAAATGTGAGTATTGTGTAATTTTGATTTTAAGATTTTAACAAATAAAATGTTTAATTAATAAAATCACTAGCGCTATAGAACTTGGTCTTGGCCTCAAATTATAATATCTGTTTCGAGATGATTTTATTTCCCGATATCAGCCTTCTGTGCCTGACACACGCCGTTGATGTTTGCGTCTAAAGGCATGCTGGTTTCCTCACGATGTTTTCTTTTACCGTACAAGCGAATGTCCATTGGTGCACAACCTAGGTTCGATCCTACGATCTAACGGACGCTAGAAGCACGCGCATGCCACTAGGCCAACACTGCTATTATATTTACCTTCAAATTGTATTCAAGAGAACAGTTTCATAATATTCATCTTCAAAAAGTTTACAAACATGATGTTTAGCAACTGAAATATTGATTCAAATAAAATAACAACTTCGAAGTAATTTAATTGCCGTATCAAAGTACTATCTCCTTCAATTTAATTTTAAAGTTTCATTCCTTTCTGAATATGAAAACAGCAAACAAAAATGTTTGTCTTATTAATTAAGTCACATTTTCCCCTGTCTTACTTCTTGATCTTCCGGATCGTGACTGGAAAACCGTACTACGCTAACAGCTACGTATACAGCTAGCCATTTAACTGAGGTATAACTGCTTCCAATTTATTACTTGCTAGTATTATTTTATTCCTTAGAAATGTAAAAGGATATAATTTATGGATAATTAGTAATTACTTTTAAGTACGTGCCTTACGACACATCGGTTAGCAATAAATTCTAAGTGACCCGCCTGCTTGTCTGTCAACAGTCCAATAAAAAATACTTATAATGACGTAGTACCGTTAACAGCAGAAATATATACCTGAAAATCTTTCAGATGGAAACTTTGTCTTCTGGGAAACGTACATTCGATTTATATTTGGTGAAGTGAAAGATGACCTTGCGGGATTATTTCGTTTGCATATATGACAAGGAATAGATTATAAAGTCATACAATAATATTATGATTTATTATAAAGAGTTCAGTGAATTAATCTCTATCTTAATTTTTTTATAATTTTTTTTATAAATAATACCTTTTCTACTCCCCTGCCATTGTGTCCAGGGACTTTTTCTATCTCTAAACTTCACATCACACGTCTTGCGAAATATCTCTATCTTAATTGAATTACGAAAACTTAAATTGAAAAGCAATACTGTATTGCATATACATTTTCACACAATTAGAGTTCAATTGGGTGAAAATGCCATAAAAAGCATATTATACCACATACTCGTATCAAATGGTTCATACCATTTTATTATCTTCTTAGTTTCAATTATCAAAAATCTCATATAACCACTTTAATAAGGAAATTCAACGAACGACTAAAATTTTACCTTAAAAAATTTATTTCCGATAAATAAGTGGCTACCAGGAAGCGGCCCTAAAACACAATTTAAAGGAAAATCTATTAAGCCATTTAAAAATAATACTTCAATTTATATTCATGAAAAGCTGTTTCCCGAAGCCGTTAAAAGGAAAAACTGTATTTAGTAAAAGATAGAACCGGAAAACCAATCAGCTGTACGGACACGACCACAGACCTCAAAGCTAATTGTATTGGTAAAACATTGATGAGGTTATTATAAATAGATCAAAGCGGTTCTCTTCAAAATCTTCCATAACTCACAAACAAATGAAGTGAAATATTGTGTTAGTATTATACAATTTACAAATATATTCTCGATTTTCTTCGAATACTGGAATAAACGAGTTTCCTACATGGTTCACAAATCTATGGTAATGTAGCGTTGCCTATAGCAAACGACTGTAATCGATAAAATGTTCTCTTAAATAATTAATGACATGCGTACATGTCACGTGATTAAATAGTTTTGTTTAATCAAATCTGTATTTTTTACGAAACTATGGGTAATTTTTAATAAATCTTTTGAAATCCACTTTAGTATTTTAATGAATATAAGAAGAGGTCTATGTTAAGATTTAATTCTTAACAAAGACAAAGAAATATCTCCAAATAAATATCTCCTTAGGTCTTCCCAATGACCTTAGCTATTAAAATAGGCTCATCCTCCGTGAAACTGGCTTTGGCGTTTGTCATTATTTAAAAAAAATCTATATGCATTTTATTATTATAATATTTTATTATTTAGTATTGATGATTTTTTTTTAAATGTGGCCTCAATTAAAACCTTTTTCATAAACAAAACATGAATAAATCATCAATACATTCTAAATCAAACAATGTAGAAAACTAGCTGCTTTGCGGCTTTGATCGCGTGGTTAACCGCACATTATCTTTACAAACTGTTGCTGTTATGGAGTTTATGCTGTTGTTCAGGTTTATTAGTGAATGGTTTCTACTTTACATATACACGTATAGTAAAACATAAACTCTATAAAATGAAACTGATTTTACGTTAAACTTCTTAAAACTTCGAAGCCTGGATTTGGCTTTTAGTCCATACAATGTAACGTAATATGCATATAACAACACTTTACGCCATAAAATTCGAAACCTTCGCTAAATAGGCTAAATACTGTATATGATAAAAAGTCTTATTATAAACATGCATGATCAATGTTTACGACTAATTTATTAAAACGTTATTTATTCACATAGGCAACAGAATGCACACTTAGTTTATGAAAAAATAGTCTAAATTTTCAATAATGATAATAAAGGAGATCTGGTAACAAACTCTTCGCCTCTCTTTTTAATCTCCAAGATTTGTGTGTAAATTGCTAGTAATCTGCATTTATTGCTATATAGTAATGCTCAACATGTTAATTGTAAAAAAAATTAAACACCTAGCCTTTATCAACTGTCGGCACGTAATTAGAGCTTTTCTGTAACTCACTTTTCGAACTCACACAGCGGTTTTTTAAAGCGGCGATCGCACTCAAATCAGTCGTAAAGCAGTCATTTTACGATTTGGCATTCTGATAAACAATAAACTACAAGCTCCCTTCTTATCAGAATGTCAAATAATAAAATGACTGCTTCACGACTGATTTGAGCGCGACCGCCGCTGCAAAAACCGCTGTGTGAGTTCGAAAAGTGAGTTACAGAATCACAGGGCAGGTACTTACGTTATAAATTTGTTCTAAGTAAAACTGGTATCCTACCTTGGTTTCAAACACGCTACTGTCGTTGGTCTACTTTTATATTATAAGGTTTGTATAAGCTTGATATTGTCTTTAGAAAACACGAGTAGTACTCATTTAAATACATTTTGTTAGGTTGCATTTACATAATTTTTAGTGCACTATAGCAATGATAAGCAAGACTCTAAATGAATGAATTATTAAAATTATAGGGATAGGGATTTTAATAAACGCTTCACGAAATACTCTTAATTATCTTAATATTGATAAGAAACATATTATAAACGTTTTTTGAATAAGAAACTCAATTACTCAATTACATTTTTATTTCTGATATCCTGAGGCCTCAGGTTTCTGTGTCTGTGTCATGATCATTTGTCAATGTAATAGACAAGTAGGTGATGAGCCTTCTGTGCCTGACACACGCCGTCGACTTTTAAGTCTAAGGCAAGCCGGTTTCCTCACGATGTTTTCCTTAAACGTTCGAGCGAATGTTAAATGCGCACATAGAAAAATAGTCTATTGGTGCACAGCCGGGGATCGAACCTACCATCTTAGGGAAAAGAAACGCACACTAGAGCCACTAGGCTAACACTTCTCTCACACAAACAATTAAATCATGTTCTCAAATTTCCATGTACTTAGTAATTTTTCGAAAGTTAAACTCTCCTTACATCCAATTTTCTGTCTATAAAGGACATGCCGCAGATTCTGGCAGTAGACCAAATTGAATTAAACGTGAGGGACTGACCAGTCGCATTACGAACTTCAGTCTATGACCTGTGTTTCAAGAGCTCTAACATGTGCTAAACCCCTGACTAACAATGCTTTAAGACTATCCTATCCTAACTGAAAACTTTACAGCAATAATTATTTGAAACAATTCGCTAAGGCCTTCGTTTTTGGTATTAAATTTTTCTTGGATTTTTTTGAGCGTAATTTTTCAATTTTTTTCTCATATGATCCGCTCTTAAGGACATACCTGACCTTCTATCATCTATTCTATGATCTTTTTTGAATCGGTTTAGATGTCTTGTAAATTAAATTATCTTATTATTACGAGGTACCCAATCTAAAGAGTCCGAAATGGAAGAGTTGGTAGCCCAGCCCAACATTATAGGCGAATACAAGGCCCTTCAACTACGTTGGTTGGGGCACCTTGAGAGCATGGGCCAAGATCCGGTGGTGAAGGAGGCTAACCTGAGTACCGCTGGATCGACAGAGAAGGAACAGCTGCAGCTGAAAGCCAGCAATTGGCGGGTGGCACAGGACAGGACTGGAAGTTTCTCGTTTGGGAGGCCTTTTTCGCAGAGCCAGCGGAGTTTGAATCAATCTAAAAGAATCTACTGCTTGAGGTGAGGTTTAATACCTGCCCTGCGATTATGCAACTCACTTGTCAACTCACACCGCGGTTTTCAGAGCGGCGGTCGCGACAAATCAGTCGTAAAGCAGTCATTTTACGATATGGCATTCTGATAAACAATAAACTACAAGGAGGGACCTTATCAGAATGCTAAATCATAAAATGACTGCTTCACGACTGATTTGAGAGCGACCGCCGCTGTGAAAACCGCTGTGTGAGTTTGAAAAGTGAGTTACAGAATCGCAAGGCTGAAGCTAAGTTTCATCATCGGTCGTCGAGGCAAAATACGAAATTCCACCCTTGTCCATGTCCGTCGTTCCACAACTGAGCGTTTTTTAAGGCAGTCTTTGCCGTGCACCACCACTATGTAGAACTAGCTGCCCACTGAAGTATTTCCGAATCAATTCCACTTATGGTCCTTCAAGAAAAGAGTGTACCAATTCGCAACGCACGCGCAAGCCCTCTGCCATTGAGAATGTTCATGGGCGGCGGTATCACTTAACATCAGGTGAGCCTCCTGCCCGTTTGCCTTACGTTCTATAAAAAAAGTGGAAACCAATATTTCTTTGTGAAATTGCAACAAACAAAGAGTAACATTCGAAAAATATAACTATACTAAATCTATAAGTGCCACGCAAAAAAATATATATATTTGCCTGTCTGTATAACTGTTGTCCAAGTTTAAACAAATATGATATACTTGGCTTGGGAAAACATATATTGTCATCATGTTAAAAATTTACTAGAAGCGTCGATTAAACAGTTATTTGCAGTAAATAATGATAATATACTTACTATTTAAACGTATTTTAAATATTGCAATTTCATCTAGGCAAAGTCTCTGGCAACAACTCGTATAGTTCTTCAATAATAGCACTTGCAATCGAATGCAAATACCAAACTATATATTTCAATTGTTATATCATAGTTTTACAAATACGTTTCTCTTCGCAACTGTGCAATATAAAAATCCCATACATATTTTTAACGTTGCAATACATTTTTTTGTAGTAAGTTTTCCAGTTCAAAGTCCTATGTATTTCAATTGTCAAACAATGTGTATTTGTAGGACGTGACGTCACACTAATTTTTGGGCATTGTTGGCTTTTACTGTACGACATATATGAAAAATCTCTCATAGAAATAATTTTATTTGAAGGCTTATACAGCTTGTGAAATTGTTTCTTGTGATTGAGTATTAAAATTGTTACATTGGTTAGATTTCTACAGCATGGAGGTGTGATAAATAACCCCTCCAAGCATGGGACAAATGGATGCAACTGTATCTATTTTCATGTGAATGGTCCGATAGTATTTGTCATAATGCTTTCTGTGCCTTTGACTGCAACAATTAATATTAATTCAGACAGTGTAATTTATTCTACCATAATTACATATTTATATTTATTTTGTAAAAAATGTTCACGTTCAAATTCAAATTTTTTACACAGGACCATGATTGTTGACTTATAAGTACGTAGTCGGTCCCAAAGTTCTGTCATAAATGGAAATAATGATAAAAACAAAAGTACTGATCAGTTTGTAATGAGTGATATATCAATTCTTAGTAAATTAATTAAGGAATAAAAAAAGCATAAAAATATTCGAAATAACCTCCCTCATTTTTAATACAGGCCCTTGCGTCGCGGCAGTCGTCTATCGCAGCCGCACCATTCGTGTCCATTTCAGTACTGGTTTTTAAAGATGACTTCAGATTCTCCAAATTTTCATGAGGTTTATCCAGACCTTCCTCTCTAGCCCTGTCATAATTCTGTGGTGGTGACTGGAGGAGGCCAATCCTCTGTCTAATTAAGACGATTTTTGACGCTCAACGGCTTTAGTGGTCTTGGCTTTGTTGCAGAGAGAGTCCTGTTGAAACGAAGTGATTCCCGCAATAGGGTGTGGACATGTCTTTGACAAGGCGATACAAAACCGCTCTGGAATTGCACTGGTTTTGACCCCTTTTCGAAAAAATTAACCGCCTATAGGACACTCAACCAACCTACTGATGATGGAGTCATTGACCCTTGGAACTTTATTTTAGCTTCTTCAGAACTCTTAGCTACACTGTATAATTCTTTTTTGTACTTCTCTTCAATATCGAAATCTTTTTCGTCGTAAAGAGGACACGGGCGTTTCGGCCTAAACAACACCCGCAATCTCTTAAGCCTTATTGCTTTTAGACGAGCATTAAGTAAGGCCCACTTTTTTTGTGCCAAGATCTTTATTTAAAACCTTTTTACTTCCTATGACACCCATCTGCAAATCCATCAACTTCTGTTTTCGGAAGGATTTCTTATATCCGGCTTGATGCTTTGTTATGTGGTGTTTGGGGCGGGGAGTTTTTTTTGTCACTGGAGACTTCAGGTGCCTCAGCCGTACACAAACCTAGGTTATATCAAATTTTTGAGCAACTTGAAAATGTCCGTTCCAAACTGAGCGTTTTTAAGGCAGCCTTTGCCGTGCACCACCACTATGTAGAATAGTGCCCACTGAAGTATTTCTGAATCAATTCCACTTATGGTCCTTCAAGCCCTCTGCCATTGAGAATGTTCATAGGCGGCGGTATCCTAATAGGTGAGCCTCCTGCCCGTTTGCTTACGTTCTATAAAAAAGTGGAAACCAATATTTCTTTGTGAAATTGCAACAAACAAAGAGTAACATTCGAAAAATATAACTATACTAAATCTATAAGTGCCACGCAAAAAAATATATATTTGCCTGTCTGTATAACTGTTTCCAAGTTTAAACAAATATGATATACTTGTTGGGAAAACATATATTGTCTATTTAAAAATTTACTAGAAGCGTCGATTAACATTATTTGAGTAAATAATGATAATACTTACTATTTAAACGTATTTTAAATATTGCAATTCATCTAGGAAAGTCTCTGGACAACTCGTATTCTTCAATAATTGATTGCAATCGAATGCAAATACCAAACTATATATTCATTGTTAACATTTTAAAAAGTTTCTCTTCGCACTGTGCAATATAAAATCCCAACATATTTTTAACGTTGCAATACATTTTTTGTAGTAATTTTCCAGTTCAAAGTCCTATGTATTCAATTTTAACAATGTATGAGGAACGTCAACTAATTTTGGGATTGTTGGCTTATGTACGACATATATGAAAAATCTCTCATAGAAATAATTTTATTGAAGGCTTATACAGCTTGTGAAATCTTTTGATTGAGTATAAAATTGTTAATGTTAGTTTCTAAGCTGGAGGTGTGATAAATAACCCCTCCAAGAGGGACAAATGGAGAACTTTCTATTTCATGGAAGGTCCGATAAATGTCATAATGTTTGGTGCTGCAACAATAAATATCAAAGTAATTACTAAAAATTAATATTTGTAGAAAATTTAGTTCAAATTCAAATTAAAGACAGATTTAGGTGCCAATTCTTCATAAATGGAAATAATGATAAAAACAAAAGTACTGATTTTGTAATGAGAATATCAATTTTAGTAAATTAATTAAGGAATAAAAAAGCAAAAAATATTCGAAATAACCTCCCCATTTTAAAGGCCCTTAAGCGTCGCGGCAGTGTCTTGGACGCACCATATGTGTCCATTTCAGTCACTGTTTTTTAAAGATGACTTCAGATTTCCAATTTCAGAGTAAAGACCTTCCTCTCTGCCCTGTCATAACTGGTAGATTAAGGTCCGACTGAGGAAGGCCAATCCTCATGTCTAATTAGACGATTTTTGACGTCAAACCAGGTTTAGTGGTCTTGGTTGTATGCGACGAGAGTCCTTTGGAAACGAAGTGATTCCGCAAATAGGTGGAAGTTGAGGATAAAAACGTCTCAATGTAGACTGTTTGACCCCTTTTCGAAAAAATTAACCTCAGTTAGCCGTATAGGACACTCCAACCAAACCATTACTGATGATGGATGATATGACTTGGACTTTATTTCGCTTTGAACTCTAGAATGTATAACTTTTTGTACTTCTCTAATATCGAAATCTTTTTCGTCCGTAAGAGGAAAGGTGTCGGTAGTTAAACAACACCGAATCTTTGCTAGCAAGAGATAGTAGGCCCACTTTGTATGCTGTAACCAGACTTTATTTAAAACCTTTACTCCTACTGACACCCATCTGCAAATCCATCAACTTTTGAAGGATTTTTATATCCGCTTGTAGCTTTGATTACTGTGGTTGGGGGGGCCAGGTTCTTTTCTTGTTAATGGAGCTTAGGTACCTATGTACCGTAACAAACCTAAGGTTAATCAAATTTTTGAGCAACTGAAAATGGACTGGAGTTCCACAGCGGTGAACGAAAACAACTTGGTTTACTTAATGTCCACTCCATGTGAAAAATTACGGAAAGTTATTTTTTTGTTTTAAAAAAAATCAAACATTCCAAAATAGAATGCAATATTTTTTTTATAAAATCCTGCTCGAATGTAGAAATAATGTGCTAGTGACAGAACTTTGGCAAGTATTTAAGCAAACATCTTAAAATTAGATTTTACACACCATTTAGTTAAATCAGTAAAGTCTGTCATACAGACAATTTTACAGGTTTCCTCAATTTTTTTATAGAACTAACGGATATGAGGTTCACCTGCCCTGCGATTCTGTAACTCACTTTTCGAACTCACACAGCGGTTTTCGCATCGGCGGTCTGAAATCAGTCGTGAAGCAGTCATTTTATGATTTGGCATTCTGATAAACAATAAACTACAAGCTCCCACCTTTTCATATTGTTATGTGATACCTTCGCCCATGGGCACTCTCACTGCCAAAGGGCTCGCGAGTGCGTTGCCAAAGTGCTCGCGATTGCGTTGCCACTCACTTTTCTTGAAGGACCTTACGTCGAGTCTGAGTCTTATACTTGTAATGTATAAAAAGTAATTCAATTATAAATGTAACTTTTGATGACTATTTAAATATCCAAAAGCACACGATTTGGGTAATTTAGACAGAACTTCTTCCAGCTGATAAAGATGAAAAATTATGCTTGAACTTTAGATGCTTCTTTGGGCTATTAATCTTTCTGTTAACCTATTGTTAATCGCAGCGAGTGAAACTTTTGTACCCAGAGTCTGTTAAGATGAAAAGGTTTGATGACTGAGATTTTCAATATTACGTAACATACGAGGCCTTAAGCTTTTATATACGTTTTTAATATGTACAATGGGCCTTCTTTAATGTAGAAGAAGCAGATTTCTGTTTCATTCGTTTTCATACGTTTTTATGTACAAACTAACTTCAACTAGTCGTCCATTCCTAAGTTACTGGTGCAATACCCATTTCTAGGTAAAGTTATTTTTTGTGTGTCATACTTGATTTACGTAAATAATTTACTTTTCTAGAATTGCGCGTTCAAACAAACATGTCCAATCTCGGAAGTAATATATATTCTTACATGCTGCAAATTAAATTAGAACACAAGAACTGAGTTTCTTCCTCTAAAGACGTAAGTAATTATTGAATACTTTCGTTAGACTTAAGTTAGGCTATTTATTTAAATATTTCGTAATCCTACAGCTAACATAACAAATATGGTACATATTGTTAGAAACTAATATTTTTATTTTATATAGTGTATTTTCAAATAATTTCATAACACGATGTACATAACTCAATTACTCTAAATTTTCTCGCTAAGTGAATGTAATTCTTTGAGAAATAAAGTATTTTTGAACCTAACATAAATTATATATAATAACAGACAGTTACACTGAAAATATAGCCAGATATGGAATACATAATACATTTTACTACAAAAAGGTTCAAAAATTTACAAAAGGAAACAAACAAATAAAAACTATTCAATACGTTTAACTAAGTGGTACCTAGGCTAGATCGTAATCTCTCAGTGAAGAGACAATGTATTTAAAAAAACATGGTGCAATACAATATATAGTGCTGTAATATAATAGAATTTAACAAAAGTCAAAAATCATTTATTCATTTAGGTAACACAATGTACATTTATGAACGTCAAAAAAGAAATATACATTAAATGCTTCTAATTTCACATTTACTGTTAGTTCTCAAATCAAGGGCGTAGAACGGAAGAGACACACAAAATAATTATTTTTAAAAGTCACCTAAATTATCCAGGTAGGAATGCCTGGAAACTATTGTTTCCCCGAGAATCGAACCCTCAGGCTACACTCAATAAATATTAACAAGAATTATTAACGAGAAGCTACAAGGGTGGTACAGTAAGTCATTATATTTAACTACCCGTGGGAAATATAATGATTCATGCCCTTATGCTGTGCGTGCGTAAGTACTTGATAATTTCAGCTGAAGCTTTATTACTAATTAACAAATAATATTTTAATGATATGTTGGATTTATTTTTTAAACAGGTTATAATGGCTGACGGCATGTTAAGGGGAGACTGCCTCCACATGCGAAAATGATAATCCGAGAGCACTTATTAAAACAAAATTTAATTATAACTGAATATTAATTTATTATAACATTTTCGATCCACTCAAAACCCTTACGTACGTAACCATCGAGTCGATTTCAATAAATAATTAGTAAACAAAAACCTATAAATTGAAATTTATTTTTTAAAATCAAAACTGATAAAGTAATTAGTAATTCTTGGAATGTTTATTTGGAGATGAGGTCCTAATTTTTGCGTAAATTGGAAAACAAGTGCACATCATTTTTTGTGTGGGAAAATAAAAAAATCGAAACGTTTGCGGATTGCAAACAATCGCACAAACGAAGGAAAGATTAATGTGATACGACCCCTATATATTTACCTACGGACGTTTTAGCAAAATTCGCACATTGTATTTTATTTACGACCACGATAAGTGATGCGTTCATATTTCACGACTTTCAATATTAATTTCGTATCTCGTTAAGCTGTCGAGTTTTCAATAATTTACCGTTATCTTTCTTTATATATTATTAATACGTAAATCCGTAATTAATGCATCGACTTCCAGCACCAGCAACTTAAACCTACGTATTCTATAAATAAATCTTTAAAGAAAGGTTCATGACGATATTACCTTCTTAGAACCACTATCACAACTAAATGTTGTGATAGTGGTTCTAAGAAGGTTATCTTTAAATGTACAGAATCGATTCTGAAAAGTCTTTTTCAATAGAAGGCTCATCTTATAAGTGATAGACATGGACACTCACTGCCAGAGGGATCGCGAGTATGTTGCCGGGTTACCAGTAGAAAGGTACACTATTCACTTAGCAATATGGATTTATATTTTTTTATTTTCACGCGAAGTTCCGTTATAGTGTACTTAATAAAGTTTTAATCCTATTGAAACTATTAATGAAGGCTTAGGATGTACAATTTGCTATAGTTATGTGTAGGTGCTAATATGTGTCGACTATTAATTTGATTCTCGCGTAATGAAGTCACTAATGAGAGGCGTAATTGGAAACTCTAAGTTAGGTAAACTATTATAGGTTTCATCTTAACACTGAGTTGAGGAAACTTAAATTGATTTGCAACATAACTTGTACAAAAAAAAGGCTCACAACGCATTTCGACCGTAAAAAGTTGTAAGATACATGTAATACTAAGTCAGTCAATTTATTCAGTCCATAACAGACCTTCTGTCTTAAGTTTTTACGTAATTAGCTAACCTGACAACATCTGATCATACATCAACATCATCACCATATCAATATACAAATCTTATGTTTTAATTCAATAGATTGACTTTGTTATTTATGCAGTTGGTGTAAACCGGACCGAAATTACGAAATACTTTAGTTTTTCCTTGATACACTAAACACCAATTGTTTCTAAATTTGAAGCTTCTATGTCTGCTAGAAGTATCTTAGAGTTTTGATGATCGGTCAGTCAGTCAGTGACAAAATTAAGAAATTCTAATTTCGCTCCTAATTGTACCCACTACGAAGTTATAGGGGGTCGAAAACGTCTTTTATTCCTTCTAGAAAAGAATAGAACAGCCGTTTCGCTTTTTTGCTCAACTTGGTGGGCGCACTGCCGTGCCCAGATCGATTAAGATTTAATTGTCAGTCGCTCACTGTGGATGGTGTTAAACATATGAAACAAAATTACTCGGGCATATGAATTACAAATGAATCATTGTTGTACACGTGTACAAAGGGAAGGAGTTTGTATGGAAAGCGCCAAGCTACTGTGTTTATTAAAGTGAAAATTAACGAATCTCAAACAATTATCAAGACGTTTCGGTTAATGAGAAAATACGGTATTTACAAATGTTTATTAAACAAGCCCGCTTTCAAAGGAAATTTATACACAAAGTTATCAATATTTGAGCATCTTTCAAGGGCCTATGCTTGTACGAAGAATATGGCTATAAATCATTAGTTTGAAGCGGGCCATAAAATCGCGGAGCGTCCTTATCGTTTAAGTTGAAAAATCTCATAGCTGAGTGAAGAAAATCTGTTGAAAGAAGCCATATATCAAGTTGCCGATCTTCACTCGGCGAAAGTTTTCTAAGAACAAAATAAGACCCATTTATAAAGAGAAAGATATATGATGAATGATTTTTTTAAATCGTTAGCTATTTAACTAAATTAAGAAAGCAAAATCGTGAAAATATTTCTTACCTTGTACAATTAGTATAGAGTTTGTGATGCTATTTGCAAAATAAAAGTTTAAAAAATATATCTAATTGTAAATCAAATCCATTCTCAATCCTCTTGAAAAAATCATTAGGAGATAAGGATAATAGGAGGAGTTTACTTACACATACACGCACAGAAGATTTAAATATATTAAAATATATAATTGTCAGGAAGATGGTATTTACGTTTATAAGCAACACGCATATATATATATATATAAACGAAATAGGTCTAATACATTTGAGTTTTTTATCATACATAGTACATATTATTATTAGTGGTTTAAACTATAACAGTACTAAATCTGATCTGTGAAAATCTGAGTATATCTTAGGACCTTTTAGACCTTAGTTAGACGATTCATTTCTTCATTTCTTCACACTCATTAATTTGACCAACAATTTAGCATTTTCTCAAAATCATATATAATTTAGATTAATATTGTAATGTAAAAGTAACAACAGAAAAATTGTAATATTTCTCTAAACAAAATTAAACGCCCATTCAGGCCGAGTTACGCTTGCCAAAACGGCCCGAAGCCATGAAGCCTTCAATGTTGAGTTTTGTACCACGCAATATCGCGTCATCAGCGCTACGAATATTAAAAAAGTCAAAAGTCTAAAATCATTTATTCATGTAGGTAACACAATGGACACTTATGAACGTCAAGAAAAAAATATACATTAAAAAAATAACTTTATCGAAATGGCATACAAAACCGTGACCATTGCTATTGAAACTTACAGACTAACAGCGTTGTTCGTATGTTTCTTTGCTAGAACCGAGTTTTATAGATCTAAAACCGAGAGGAGCCTCATCTGATGTTTAGTGACACCTCTGCCCATGGAAACTCACACAGCTGGAGGGCTCGCAAGAGCTTTGCCGAGCTTTAAAATCGGTACGCTCTTCTCTCGAAGGACCCTAAGTCAAATTGGTTCGGAAATACTAAAGTGGGCTGGTTTCACATAGTGGACAAAACAAATGTCAGGAAGGTAACAAGCAATTCTATTGTCTATACAAATCCCTTTGTAAATTATGTGCCATTTTCAAATATTTTTATTAACCGATTTTTGTCTTTACATTGCCACGGTAACTAGTAACTCATCAAACACTTCCACGAGATAATTCAAGACTCATAGCGAACTCCCAGATTTTCTTTCCATCTTTTATGGAGGATTTGAAATTGTTTGAGATTCACAAGAATTTATAGCGATCATTATTTAACTTGAATATGATGCTTCTGAGACGAACAAAATCCAACCAATTATTAAAATAACCCAATTTGCCTAAAAGATATTCAGTTACAAGATTAATTTAAAATAATTAATCGAAAGCTTTTACAATGCCGCGAGTTCGTTGTTTCGCTTTGCTACTGCTGAACCGTTTATGATAAGATTTAAGATAGACCTTCGTTCGTAGATGCATCGTAGACAATAACAGTTGTGTCTGTTAAGGTTTTGATATAGTTACAGAGAAGGTTTTCTAAGAAAGCCGCTGAAATTAAATATCATACAGCGCTAAAACACAAGAAAGCATAAATCTACAAATTGCATGTAAACCCTTGTAAATTTACATAAAACGAAGCTGCCAGTCTTTTATTAAACATTAAAAATAAGGAGTTGGACTTGTGGTTAATTAGAGCTAGAGTTGCTTCCCAGCTGTTGAGAAATACAAGCAATTGCGGCCAAGTTATGAGTCCCGTTTATTTTGAACTACAGAAATCCTGCTTTTATTATCTTTTTATTTCAACCGTATTAAATGTGCCCCGGAATTTAGCGTGAAACGGGTCAACTTAGCATATTTAATGCTGCTATATTTAATTCTATAGCCTACATTTGATATAATATTATAGTGAGCGAATAATAAAATGTTATGATTTCACGCCGCTTTAATTTGAAATGTTCTATTTTTACGATTTTAAAAATAGAACACTTGATACAAATTTGGTCATACATTATCTATATGAATAATATAGGTAATGTATGTATGTATTTATATTCCTCATTTGTACCTGAGAAATTCGATTCATTCGTACACCTATACCGCTCAGAAATGACGGCATAGTGCTCAGAGTTATTTTCTGATATAGTAACAGCCTTCTAAGCGTTATTCACGTTGGTTCATTTCGCAGGTATTTTTTTCCATGGGCTTGTAGTCTACTACAACGTATATTTGAGTTATTAGCCGATTTTAACATCATACAAAGTATGCAAGAAATAAACTCTAGTAATTACGAAACAAAAAAAAAACCTTTGATCGTTAGGTAAGCAGTTTTAATGATGTAGGTGCTTGGGAAAGGCTTCTATCTAACGAATGCTATTAAAATAAAACATAAATACAGTAAGTGAGATAGGTAGGGCCGCCCATTCGTTTCTCTCGTTAAATTTTCACATGCACTTGACGGGTCGAGCTGGCTTACGTTAATTATGAAATCTCATTTGAGAGCGAGCCTTCAGGTTTGAGTAATGGCTCCTGAAATGAGTGTTCACCGAATATAAAAGTTCTTAGCAATACGTACTAGTTGTAGCAAATGACTCCGCATGGACTATAAACCTTACAATTTATTTAGTAATTGAATTTTGGTAAAGGAAATCGCGTTTTAAAGAAACAGTCGTTTTTATCTTCGAAATAAAAGATCTAAAATCAGTCTACCTACACAGCACAACTATTCATTTGTCTCGTTCTGTCAAACTGTACTTACGGTGTTGTGAAAAGAAACCGAATCATTTCTTATTATAATATATAATAAGGATAGACTTTTTACAGCAATTTGGAATTCTAAAATGCTTTGTTAGCATAAATGAAAACGCGCTAATTACAAAATGCTAGTTGACAATAAAATCTCTGTAGTTTTGTTCAGTTTCTAGTTATGTAAAGACATACATTTCACTCTTTTGATATATACAGATTTCAATTAAACTAAGTCAAGGCTAGCTGAAAAGCTAGGTTTAGATTTCATGCTGACGTTTAACGAAGGCAATGTTTTCATTTATAAAACGTAATTAATTAACCGTAATTCTTTGAAACTTTGATATAAAATTACATACAAGGTAGTAATTAAAATTCTTATACTTAGGGATGTAACCTGATTTTGTTTTAAGTAATTAAAACATTTACGTTAAGTCCTTAATTAAAATAGCTAAATGCTAATAGTTTTTCTACTTTTAAACGAATGATTTTAGTAGATAATTAGTCTTAAAATAGATAAGCTCTGTTGAGCCAGCAAAAAAATTATATGTAATAGACTTTAATTACTTTATAAAAATTAAGTTTATTAATAGTGTTAAGTACATTTTACTTTTCGCAGCGTGAAGCCAAAGTAAATATAACAATTAAATAATGTATCACTTATAAGAATAGAATTAACTATAATAAAGCATATGGGCTCACAACATTGCTGTGCCTAACAAAGGTCCTTATTGTAATAAATGATAACGTGTCACGTGAAAATATGATCAGTTATTTTATAGACAAGTAGGTGATCAGCCTTCAACTCGACATGTCGTCGGTGTTTGATTTGATACATACCGGTTTCCTCACGATGTTTTACTTCACCATACGAGCCATTGTTTAATGCACACATAGACAGAAAGACCATTGGTGCAGACACTGATTTTTGAACCGCCAGTGGCAATAAAAATTTCATTCAAAGGCAATGTAATAAAGTTTTTTAAAATTCGCTTAATTTTCGAGTAAAATTAATGCACGTATTTCAAACAAACTTTCTTGTTAATATTTACGTAAGGGAAATGTTGTTTGCATAGAAATACCTGGAAATGTGAATTGAATACAAGTCTTGAATGTTGCTCTAACGATATAAGATATACTTTAGTAATTTTTTCTTGTGCAAGTTGTTTATTTGAATCATTATAGGCTATTATTATATTATTATATATTATATTTAATATATCTGCTATTTTTTTAGAACAGGGCTCAACCGGGCACCAGGATAACCTCATGTTCAGTGATATGGGGGGATTTCGTACTCTGCCTTGACTCCTGATGATGAAACAAACCTGCTCGTATTAATCCGAACAACTCCTCTGAACACTCTCCATAGTAAATGCGGTAGATGATACAGAGATACCCCACATCTCTACGCAAGATGCTCGGAAAGTGACTGGTTGTTGTCGATTCGAATTTGTTATTTTATTCATGAATTTACATTTTGTAGAAAAATCAATGTGTATTAAGCCTAAGATGTTCTTTATATTTTTTTTATTAGTCGACGATAAGCCAATTCATTGAGTTTTAATAGCGATCAATCTAATAGCTAAACAGATAACTCAGGAGCGATAGTCCTCATTCTGAATGGATGGGTTCGAGCAGGTGCCAAAGTACACAAATTAATATTCAGCTCCTATATTACCCCGCACCTGCCATGTTGATTCAGTCTGCATTATCATCTAACGTAAGTCCTACTGAGATGCATTAGTGAATTACCTATGGCGCAATGCAACTGCGTAAATTATGCTGAAACTAAGTGTTTCGGATTAGACACTTGCAGTTACCGTAATTGTGGGATTTATTGGACAGCCTTCGTAATATTGATTGAAGCATAATTTGTACCTGGAATAATATAACTTATGCATGAATAAATAGTTATACAGACGATAATCAAAGAATGTTTGTTGGTCAGAATGTAGGAATAAATCAGAGAATGTAAAACAGACTAGAGATACTTTTAAGTAATCACAATCTTAAGAAACGCTCCATTATTCTATACAGGGTCACACACTATGTTACAATTGAAAATATATTATTTAAATTAAATAATAAATTACGCAATACACTGAAACACAAAGCATAAAAGCGCTTTATCAACATTAATCAGGCACATTAATAAGTACTTTTTGTTCTCACTTGTGGCGTGAGCGACCTTAATTGTTCCCTCGCGTCGCGATCTTGAATAAAATGCGAGCATATATTTTCTCCAGATAATGTTACGTACAAAATTTACACGACAACACGAAGAATTACCTTTATTGCTAACAGCAACGTATTTGCCCTTATTGTGTTTTTCCCAGACACATATGTCGTTATGTTTAATGTGATATTTATAAATGTGTTTGCATAATAAAGGCTTTTATATTTCGAACAAAAAAGTATAAGTTTAATCTACATACGAATATCCTTCGTAGACACTTACTACGATAAATTAATAGTAATTGTTGTTATTTCATTACACTCTCAATGATACACAATGCCCTTCTACGCGCATATTTCTGTCTTATTCATTATTTGGTATACACTACCGATTCGAAACAAAATAGTTTTTTTTACCAGTAAACGAAGAGTTACCCATGAGCATTACGTAAGAGTGGCTCCCATCTAAAAATTAATGATATGAAAGTAGTGAAATATTCAGCACTTTTATTCGATTTATTATTAGGTAGAGCAGTGTTGGCCTAGTGGATTCAGTGTGCGACTCTCATCCCTGAGGTCGTAGGTTCGATCCCCGGCTGTGCACCAATGGACTTTCTATCTATGTGCGCATTTAACATTTGCTCGAACGGTAAAGGAAAACATCGTGAGAAAACCAATATGTCTTAGACCCAAAAAGTCGACGGCGTCTGTCAGGCACAGGAGGCTGATCACCTACTTGCCTATTAAATTGAAAAATGACCATGAAACAGATTCAGAAATCTGAGGCCTACACTTAAAGAGGTTGTAGCGCCACTGATTTGTTTATTTTACTATTAGGTTCAGTTTTCTCAGACCAGAATTTCGTGTTTTCTGTCCTTTTTTTCAACCTCTTCAACAATTATTGCATGAACAAATAATTTAAATAAAGTTATATTTAATTATACATTACTCACTTAATTACACAGATGGATAAACGCGGCCGGGGGATTTCATTTTATAATATGTATTGAGTTAATATATGATGAAATATAAACGTAGCACGTTTTTACTCTAAGAGCTGTGCCATTAATTACAAGGTGTAAAATGTTAATATGCCGTAGAAAACGACAGCCATTAACTTGCCACTACTAATAACAGCCTTCTGAATGCGCAACTTCAAGCGTATGTAACAGCTAAAGTGATGTTAAACTGAGTTAATAATACATAAATGCAGTGTTGATTGATGACGTATTTACTAATGCTAAGTAATCTTGAAATAATTTTACATAATACACAACATATATTTTTTTTAAATCTACATACGTATAATTTGTATTTACAATTTTCTCAACCTACAAAATAATAATAATATAAGATTTAAAAAGTTTCGTCCCTGTGGCGGTGTACCTTTAACGCTGGCAGCATTTCGCTGTATTGCGATACTTATTCGTTGAGCCAGGAAAGCACCAGCTCTGGGGTTACCGGTACTGTCTATCATAATATACTAAAACCATTTATTTTTTTAGTTTAGATGGACTAGTTGTTGTTGACGCTTCTAAAAAAGGTATGAAAAACGTCTTAAAACCTTTCCTGTCTTGCGCCATATGGACCATCAAAATGGCTAATAAACGACGCATCGACGCTGTCCAAATGTGGTGCTAATGACGTATGTTGCATATTTCTTGGACTAAGCATAGGAATTAATTTAAAGGAAAGAGGCAATGTTACAATCACCTAATTATTTTTAAGTAATACCGTGCAGTCAAGTATCATATGTTTCAATTATGAGCACGAACAGAATCGCAATTATATATAGTTTAAAAATTACATACAATTTAAAAAATAATAAAATACTTATATGGAAATGGAAAAATGGAAAACTAAGAAAAGCTCATAAATTATATTATGGTGTTTATCAAATTCCTTCGGCTTAATGTTATTAGTATGAGAACGGAAGAACATTGCGCATCTTAAGTCTGCAAAACAAACTCTTCACGTAATTGCCTCATAATGACGTCTAAGGTACGGCGGAAGTCATTTTCTTCCTCATGTTTTCATTCCATTTCGCTGTATAACCGTAGGCCACATTTAATTAAAAAAACAAAAGAAGAATTTATAGTTCACAAGTGAGTAATAAAAAAGTGTTTTAATCATTTCTGAAATAAATAACTTGAGTGTAGGTGGGGTTTTATTAATTGGCGTTCATTATTGTGAAATTAATTTTCAAATGTGTCTTTAAATTCTAGCCAACGGAAATATGCACCGCCAAATTTATTAATTTGTATCTGTGGCAAATATATTCCCACTTCATTGCCAAATTGCCCTGGGAACTCTAACTTGAAGACCCGAAACCCATCATCAATATACGGCAGACATTACTGTTTCATTAATTAGGTACGTGCAAAGTCAAAACAAATATTGATTTGACACCAAAGGACCTGCGATATAAACGCGGTCCTCTAAGCGTATTAATTGTAAGTACATTGCTACAATGGGCTATAATAGAGCACTGTAAAATCCTGATTTTTACATCTGCATAGATAAATGTCTAGGCTAGTTATAAACCATCTACTTTTATTTTTTGTTGCATATCGTAAACATATTGCGAGGCCAGCAATAAAAACCGATGAACTTTTCTACTTTAAGCTGGATAGGACTAAGCTAATTTCAGTCGGCATCTCTGTCCGAAGGTGCACGCTAAGCTGTATCGCAGTCAGCAATTAGTCGTTGGCGCCGGTTGGTAAATATTAACACTGGTAATTGTACTCTGAACGTCAGCTCCCTCGATGTTCGTTACAGTAGCCACTTGCAACCTGAATACAAATGAATCTATTATCTGAAAGAGAGTAGATAGCAGATCGGCGTAATGTCACGTACGCGAATGTGTGCTATTAATGCTTAACCAAACACAACCGTTTCTGTGAAGTAGAATTTTTAGTTTGAACTTCTTTACTCGTGCCATTGCTGGAAAACATATTTGTATCTTTTTTAAACGACTTGAAAAAATAATCCATTTTACGTGTATGTATGTGAAATTATCGGAAACAGCTATAAACAGCTAAATAATTATTGGAATAATGAGCTTCCAAGCAAAATTGCTGAATTTCGTATTCGTAAATATTTGTTTCGACAAATTTCTCGGAAGCTAAAACTCATGGATATAATTCTTGGATCATGCACATTTCAACACGGTTTAAAGGTTTGTGATTTCCACGTATTTCTGAAATATATAATCCAGGTACCCTAAGAAAATAGTAAATTTTCTGGTATTTGAATTTGGTTTATTTTTTAGAGCAGTATTGCCTTGTGGTTTTAACATGCGACCCTGATGTCGTAGGTTCGATTTCCAGCTCTGGACCAATTGACTTTCTGTCTATGTGCGCATTTAATCATTCGCTGTGACGGTGAAGGAAGACATCGTGAGGAAACCGGCATGCCTTAGACCTAAAAACGGTCTGTGTCAGGCATAGAACGTTGATCACCTACTTGGCTGTTGGAAATAACAACGGAATAGATACAGGAATCTGAGTCGTTGTAGCGCATTGGTATATTTTTTTTTATAACTTTTCTTGATTCTTAGATAATTAGGCTACGGCCCTTATAAGATTTTTTTTAATGAGGTTAATGTATAGCCATAACATGAAAGTTCCATAAATTACATACATATGGTAAATTTACGGCAATTTGATTGAAATATTTTAAATCCTTCTAACGGTATTCAGGTAAAATTGTCACCTTACTGAATAACATTTCATAAAACAATATCTCCCGATTTATCTCCATTCCCATGTCTCATTACGCCCAAATTCAACATAAACCCAGACTGTTATGAATTATTATTGCAATTGAAATCCGCAGTATACAAGGTATAATATTGAATAATTATTAGGATCACTGAGTTGAACAACGAAACACGAAATCAATAACGAATGCTTCCAATAAATTAAAACTGTTTTTCGACAGTATTTTAATTAATGTTTACCTAGTGATACAAATACTTACGTTTTTGTATGCATTTCGATATAGTTTTTTAATACGATATAGTTTTCAATATTGGGATTGCACCGTACAAAAACTCAACGTCGGAAACGAACTTTTACCGGATTTAACTTCTTTAAAAAAAAAATAATGGTTTTATAACACGTCTCCACAAGTTTTGACAAGCACGTCAAAGCGAAAAAACTTGGCGGTTAACACATCTATGGAAAATTGTTGTTTTAATAGAAGAAATGTTATGTACATATTCTCTATGACTGTAACGTCACGAATAGAAGTTAAAAAATTTAAGCTTTTAAAATTAATGACCCGGCTCAAATAAGGTCAACAGAAAAGATATTAAATTGATTCTAAATTTACATTTACTACCAGTTCGCAAGTCTAGGGCGTAGAACTGGCAAAAAACTATCGCCACTCTTTTAAATCGCCAAGTATTGAGTCATACATGTATTACCTGTATATTGGGATTGGATAATATTTGATAATGATTTATTAATAAAAATCGATTCGATTTGTCCTATTGTCTGTTTTATCACATCGGTTCAGTAGATTTAAGATATGGTAATTTTTTCAGTTGGCAAATATTTTTAACTTAATCCTATTCAATGCAGTAAATAAAATATTGAATTAATAAAACACTATTTTGACCGGATTGAAGTTATGTATTATTATAAATTTACAACTATTTAACATAATTTTAAATTTATCCGACGTTTCGCGTGCTTTACAGCGTGCGTGGTCACGGTGACATAATAATACATAACTTCAATCCGGTCAAAATAGTGTTTTATTAAATGAATAAAAGTTATGTTAATCAAAGACAATACTAAATAAAATATTGATTAACAACTTCTATGCTCTGCAGGGTAAATTGAAGAAAAATAATGAAGTAAAAGTAAGGAGTTTCTATATACAGCGCGAAAGGTTACTATAAATAGGTCGAGTGTTTCTTTCGTTCCGCGCCGAACGAAGACCATGGAATATGAATGTTTGCAAACATTCTATTTCTAACATTTACTTACCTTTCGACTTATCTTAAGACGCTAGATTTAGGTTATACGTCTAAGTGTTTTGCAGCGTATAACATTAATTATTGCATTATTTTCTAGTACAGTTTGCTATATGGAGGGTCAGATTGTAGAATCTTCTGATTCTATAGAAAATAAAACAGATGAATTCTTCTAAAAAAAACTTTTTTCTCTCCTCTTCATCTAAAACACTCCAGTTTCTGTATTTCGATTGAAAAGTGGCGCTACAACCTCTTTAGGTCTAGGCCTCAGATTTCTGGATCTGTTTCATGATCATTTTTAAATCTAATTTGCAAGTAGGTGATCAGCCTCCAGTGCCTGACACACGCCGTCGACTTTTTGGGTCTAAGACATGTCGGTTTCCTCACGATGTTTTCCTTCACCGTTCGAGCAAATGTTAAATGCGCACATGGATAGAAAGTCCATTAGTGCACATCCGGGGCCCGAACCTGCGAACTCAGGTATAGCTAGGCCAACACTGCTCTTATTACTTCACTTGTTGTTATTACTTCACAATAATATTATCATATGCATACTTTCGCTTTAGTCAATTTATATATTCAAGTATTTCTGTGATTTGCTATATATCGTATTACTATATATATTTTTGACAGGATAATGCGATTACAATGTAACAATATCAATAATCCGCTTGATACAGACCATGATCCTCTAGTTAATAGGAAATGCATTAGCTTATTTCTCTTGGGCCCAGCGCTTATGTGTCAATTAAGATAATTGTTGCTCATAACGTCTCCACAGCTTGACGTCATACCAATCAGGCCTCGCTCGAGGCTTAGTTCTAATAGCTATACATAATCTATCTATCTATATATATAGCAATCTATAATATTTGGAGCGGAAAATCAAGATATTACATATAAGTTATAAGTATTGTGTTGTTTGTAGGCTCTTGTGATGGAGTTCCGTTTATGATTACCTTATAAATCTATAAATTATTTTAGTAGTGGATTGCCTTAAAATTTATTAGAAACTAGTCATCTCGTTGCTTTCAACGATTTCTGAATTTATAAATAGCGTATTTCCTTATCAAAATTAATAAACCAAATAAGTAGTTCTTACGAATCTAAGTTATTCATTAGTATTTAATTTATATAGAGCAGAAATTGATATTAGGTAAAATTAAAAAATAACTGAGGTTTGTAATCATAGATAAAATAATTAATAGAAAAATTGAGCAACAATTTTATTGAGTATATAACTTTTATCTACAACTATTACAATAACTCTATGTAAGAACAACAATTATAAATATATTGAATGCGCTCTATGACTAAAGCAGGCAAGCTTCTAGTGATATTAATTATTGCCTACAAAAATGTATAAAGACTGTGCTAGTCTAAACTATTTTATTTTATCTACAGAAGTATAACGACTCTTCGACATTCCTAACAAAATGTTATCAGTGGAGGCTGTATTAGAGCATTGTAAAACATCTTCTTTACTATGAATTGAATGGTAATCATTCATTTCCGACCACGCTGGGTCGGACTTAGCGATTCTTTTTCTTTCTTTAATCTTTGTATACAATAAAACTGAGACCATAATAAAGAAGACTACGACGCCTAATGAACAACCTACAATAAGACCGAGGCGCCTATTCAGAATAGATGATATTCTATAGACTTTATTGTTTGATTTTGCAATAAGTTGTTTTTTATAAGTATCAAATTGTAAACATTCACTAGTAGTAGATTGAGTGATGATTGTTTCAGAAATACTTCGGTTAATTTTTATAAAACTATTTAAGTTAATATCTGTTACATTTCCTGGTAATCCTTCGATTATCTCGTCATAATTTATGGGAGTTTCATAAAGAGCTAGAAGGCAGACTACGTAATTCATATTTTTATTCAATTCAACTAAAGCAGCCGAAGTTTCATTTCTGCTTATGAATTTTGAATATACCTAAAAAGAATGTTTTGTTATTTGAAAAATTTAGTGAACATTTGACGCTTAAGCATTTTATTAAGAACTTACCTCAGACGATTCCTCTTCATCATAATACATAATCTGTAGAACTTTAATTGATGTTCGATTCCTTATAAACCATGAAACGGAAACTGAGCCGTCATTATGCTTATCAACCGACATCTGCGCAATTAGAGGAAAATTACATTTCCCATTTGGATATTCATTGTTCAAGCATTTCACGGAATTTGGTTCTATAATTTTCGGATGGTCTTGGATCCACGTCCATGTGTTGTTCTTCTGACATCGACATATAATTACATTATCTAGAAAGAAATGAATCGTCAGTTTAAACAGTAAAGACAGCGTAGTTTTTATTCAAATTACATTAGTTAGCATTACCTTTCATACTAATTCCTTGAATATGATTTTCAATAGAATTCAAAAGCTCTAGAGGTATAGTTTGAAGTTTGTTATGATCTAAATCTATTTGAACAACTTTATTTAAATTTTTGAATGCGGTTGCTGAGATATATTTTATGTTATTATAACCTAAATAAAGTACTGTTAGTTCGTGTAAATTTATTAAATCGTCATTCAATATATTTTGTAATTTATTATAAGAAAGATCCAACAGTTTCAAATTCGCCAAATCTTCATCAAACGAATCCATTGATTCAATGTTATTATGAGACAAGCATAATGCCGTTAATTTGACAAGACCACGAAAGTTGCTCGTTTTCAAATGAGTAATTCTGTTGTAACTTAAATCTAACTTTTCTAAATAGATTAACTTTGAAAATGGGCTTACAGAGAGACGTCTTATTTTATTGTATGTTAAATATAAATGTTGTAAACTAATAAGTAAGCCAAAATCTATGTCCTCAATGTTAGTAAGATTCGTTGTGCTCATATGTAATTCGTAAAAGTTTGCAATTAATGTATTATCACTAAATTTACTAGAACGTGACCAGCTATATGTTGGATTTTTGCTTAGATCGATATTGATAAGTGATAATCCAAATTTCTTGTAAGAGAAGAAAAAATTGAAGTTAAGAATATTATTATTTGAAACATTTATATTCTGAATGCGGGGAAAGTTTTCTAATACAAGGTTTGGCAAATACTTTAATTTATTACAGCTAATATCTAGTAAGAGTAATTCACTGAGCAATACCTTTCTACTAGATGTAATTGCTTGGATTTCATTTTTTCGTAATATTAAGTATTTCAGTTTTGAAAGTACGTCTAATCCAGTAAGTTCTAATTTTGGTAATAAATTATCGGCAAAATCTAATGTTTCTATAAGCGTTAAGTTATGGAAAGTATTATATGGCATATAATCAAGGAAATTGTTGCTAATATTCAACTCTGAAACCGAATTATACGGACCAAAAAGCTGAGTCGGGAGTTTGCTTAAAATATTCTGAGCCACGTTAAGCCTTAGCAGGTTTTTATTATACCTAAATGTTCCTTTAACTATTTCTTCTATATTACAATGCTCCAAAAATAATATTTCTAATAATGGTAGTTGTGCAAAGGCATCTACTGGTAAGTAATCAAGAATGTTGTGGGATAAGGACAACATTTTCAAACCTGCTACGTCTAGTGCTAGGAGATCGTTTGATTTTAAGAAATTACTATTAAGTGTGAGCACTTTTAAATTATTCAAGCCATCAAAAGTGCCATTTTCTATAACTTGTATTTCGCAAAAATCTAAATACAATGAACTTAATGGTAGTTGTTGGAATAGATTTTTATAAAGAATTTTAAGCGGATTATAAGATAAATTCAGGCTCCTCAATTTCTTTAAATGCTCAAAAGCCATATTATAAATATAATTAATTTTATTATGTGAGATATCTAAATCTTCTAACTCGCTTAAGCCAATAAATGTAAAACTGGTGACATTTTTAATATGATTATATTGAAGGTCTAAATATCGCGTTGAGCTTAAACGTTGAAATGAAAAGTCGTTAATAACAGAAATTTCGTTATTGGCCAATTCCAATCTTGCCAAAAAAGTCAAATTTCCGAAAGTATGTTTGGTTATAAATTTTAAACGATTTTCTTTTAAAGTAAGATAATATATTCTATCTTCATTTTCAAAAGTATTCACAGAGGAAAGCTTGTTTGCATGCAAATATAGTGTCAGCAGTTTTGAGCTCATTTTTGGCAAAACTTCTTGTATATTTATTAGGTTATTATTATTAAGAGAAATATATTTTAAATTCTTCATTTTTTCAAACGCACGGGGCTCAATAAAACTTATTTGATTATGATCCAAATATATATCCTGTGTTTTGATTGAACTTATAAAGAGACTTTTAGATATGAAGGTGAGCTTATTATTATTAAGTCTAATTTCTTTTAAAATCACCAAAGCCACGAATGTGCTATTATTAAAGTCTATAAAATTATTATTGTCTAGTCTTAAAATCCCTAAATTGTCATTATTTATAAAAACGCTATGTGGCACGTCATTTAAGTAATTAGAATCTAAACGCAGCTCTACTATATTTTCCAAATCACTAAAACTCTCACTGTTTATGTTACTTATACAATTCTTATCCAAGTGTAAAATACTAATTTTCGTTGAATTGTGAAAGGAATCTATTGGCACTTCAAGTATATTATTACTACTTAATATTACTTTCGTCAACGAGGGCATGTTACAAAGGAGTCCGTTGATATGGTGCAGATGATTATGACTTAAATTTATGGACTCTAATTGTTTATTACTTTGAAATAGGTTGCTATTTAGAATTTTTATTCGGTTATAACTGAGATCAATTGATTTCAAATTAATTAAAGAATTAAAAGCTCGGTAGTGAATGTTCTTAATAAAGTTAAAATGAAACGATAATATCGCCAGGGACGGACTAAATTTAAGGCAGTCTTCCGAAATAAGTTCAAAATTATTAGAATTTAAATCTAAATACTCTAGGGATTTTAATTGTATATCTTCGACATTCGGGCACAAAGAAATTTCATTCCAAGCTAGTTTTAAAGAGCGGAGAGCTTTTAATTTTGCAATCGATGAGATCGGAAAAGCCGTTAAGTTGTTCTCGCTTAAGTCGATTTCTCTGAGGGTTAGTTCCAAGCCAGAAAAGGCATTTTCAAGAATTTGCTGTATCATATTGCCTTTTATATTCAGTTTCATCAATGGAAGGCCATAGAAACTGTAGTTTGGTATTTCCTCTATAATGTTAGATGTTAACTCAATAGAGATGAGTTTTAGCATACCAGAAATGGCTTTATATGGTATCAACTTAACTTTGCTCGATACAATAGTTAGAGTTTCAAGGCACTTTTTTATCGGTACAAAGACTTCATCGTCAAAGCTTTTTAAGCTTGTTCTCGATATATGTATGTGCTTTATACAAGCGTTTTGTGGTATGAAATGTGGTCCCAATTCTTCTTCGTTAGTATCGAGGTCATATATCGAAAAAGTATGTATACGCGGTACACTTTGAAGTGCGCTCTTGACATCTTTTAGGATTGTATCTTGACAGTCTAAAAATGTAGCTGTAAATAAAATTTAAAAATTCTTTAATTATAAATCTTCATAAATTATTTATTAATATTTTTTTTAAAAGTATATAACTTATTATTTCCGCTTCGTTTTATAAATATAAATGAGAAATTTGAAGATTAAATCTAACTTTATAATAAACATTAATTAGATTTATAACTTAAACAGATTAATTTCATAATACATGATCATACTGTTTTAAAATAGACTCCTTACCATCTTCAAAAGTATAACACAAACATTTATCATTGTCAATTAAGTCAGGACATGCCATGGTATTTTCAATTCGGCAAACTGAGAGAAAAACCAACAGAAAAGAAATAATTTGAAACACATTCTGACAGTTCTTCCCCTCCACGGCCCATACAGTGTTTTTCATAATTACATTATTGTATCTGTTTCGTTATACTACAGGTCCCTCATTATTAAACCTGAAAAGAAAAAAATAGGTAAAATATGATATGACCATAGAAATTGAAAGAAACGATACGAAATTGTCAGTTCAGAATCAGCTTAGACAATAAGCGATATAATATTAAAACAACTACTTTTTCTATTTTTATTAAACAAATATACAGTATTAACAATTATCTCAACCTACGTATTAATAATAATAATAAAATAATAATTATTATTAGTTTTTAATAATTATTAAACCGTTAAATAATAAAATTTACCAAATTTCATTTCGCAGTAATCAAATATACAAATTGAACGATTTGCAATAATTAACGAACTCGTACAAAGAAAGCTATGTATTTTTTATAATTATCGCTATTGATCGATCTACTTTTGCAGATATTATACAATGAGGTAGGTCAAGGAGGTTTTTAAAACGATCTTGTGTCTTCATTCGAATTTTGCTAACAGGCCAAAAAATTCACAAAACAAATGATAACACAATGGTTTTGGGAAAAACTTTAGATTATGATCGATAATAGATTTTATGAGCATTTTCAGTTTTAATTTTAATAAGCAGATCCGACCCATTCTACGTGTTACACACCCTTCAGGAACAAAAAGGTCCGAGTCCGAGTTTGATCTATATAACGTTTAGCTATAGCGGTTGCGATACGTTTTGATATATAATTTGTCGTCATCGTTTGAATTAATTTTAATGTGATTTTCTCATGGAAATAAAACAAAGTACTGTGCTATTATATCAAGGGGTTATCGTCAAGACTATTCAGAAACTAAAGTACAGGTAACGGACAGACGCCCTAAGCTCAAATCATGAACATCCTTCTGAAGTACGAACAAGCTATGGACTTGTCAGAGTTAACGAAACTGAATTCCCATTTTCATCACAAAAACAGTACTTGAATAACAATGCCAAAAGTTTATAAAACCTGGAATGGAAATGTCACCTGTTTTAAGGTTTGCAATGAAATACATCATGTGATGAGTATTGGTTTATGAAACATGTCTATATGTGGATGGAATTCATAAAAAGGGAAGAATAAAAAAGCTTGTGGTATAATTCGTTGTTAAAGTTACAGGCGATAAAACACCTACACTTTGATGTTAGCTAAAAGGTTTGTTTATTTTACTTAAAAGAACATTTAATTAAGAATACTATCACGAATTTAAAACAAAGGAAAATATAGGAGAACTCTAAGGTACGAATAAAAAACTGGTTAACGCTTTGAGAGTTTCATTTCTTTGTTAATTGTAAACCTTAGCTTTTAGCTTAGTTAAAAATTCTATATATTGAATAGTAATTTCTCGTTATTCCTTATTAATAGGTTAGTAGGCATATATAATTTTATTGATTAAAATCAAGTATACAGTATTTAGAATTTTCCTTACCTACAAAGTAATAATAAAAATAATTAAAAAAAAAATCAAAACAAATTTAAAAAGTTTGGTCCTTGTGGAAGTGTACCTTTAACGCTGGCTTTAGTTAGTATGGTATATTTTAAGGAAAATTTGTACCCGATTAAAACGCAACATAGTTTCGTGACACTACCTTCTGTTTAGTAGGTACGTAAAAAGCCAAAAATATGATACTCGCGAAAAAAAATGTAGTAAGTTTTTCGTTCTAAAATTCGGACCCAATGGCGATTGAAAATCGTCCATACATAAGAAAACTCGAACCCGCTTGAACTATTTAAAAATGTTGACAGACTTTATATTACTAAATCCTTTTTACGTTATAATTAAGATGGGAAGAACAAAAATATCGTAACTATCCCAAGCATAGCTGTATGCTTTTATGAAATATATTTAAATAGGGAACCCGAGGGGAGTCGAGGGTAGGCATAGAGATACTGTAATTTTATGTATTATTTTGTCATAAATATTGTAATCCAACGTCTATACAAACGTATAAACCGTCTAAAGAAAAATAATTTTACCAAAGCCACCAAAGAATTCATATTATATATGCGAGGCAATTTATTTATTAACTTTTAATAGTAAAGCCTGGGTGTATAAAGCTTAATTTCGCGTGCCAAATATACCGTTGGGTTGAAAAGTGGTTTCTGTATGCGGTCTTAAGTGACGTAAGCAGGATGACGTGATAAACCATCCACAAAGGCTGATGTCATTAAAACTTAAAGCTTAACTATCGGCAATAGTAATGTATTTACATTATTATTCATGTATCTAATTATTTATATAATAAATGTATATATCAAAACATAATATTTTATACATATTTGTTATGAATAGACGAAGCGGCATGCATTTATATTTTATTACAACAGCAAAGAATAAGCTAAATTAATTAATTAAAATCAGCATATCTCAACACTAATTTACTTTAAAAGAACAAAATAAATCGTGCCTTATCTCGCATCAACAAAACAAAGTGCAAAAATAGTTTTTACCTAAAGGCTTTTGTTTGCGCTGACACGGTCCCAGCTAATTGCAAAACAGTGTTATCCTTCAACACTTAGAGTCCATTTTTGTGATGCAGCCTCGAAGTCCGGCCGAAACGCGCCTGTCCTTAACTGTTGAGGTTTTCCACACAAGAAACAGTTGGTGCTTGAATCACAGGGGTTTTTACCGGTTTATAGGGGATGGAAACCGTTTTATCGTGCAGCACACAACGCCTGAGGTCATTAGAAAGCTCGACAGAAGACTGCCGCGGCGGCGCGCGCTCGGTAGGTCAACGCTGTTGTTGCGGCACCCCAATTCTCTATTATTATACTTTTATGACGGTTTTGATTCCCTTTGATTTATTATTTCTTAAACGTAAGATTTTGTCTCAGGTTTACAGACTTAGTTTTTGAGTGCTTGTATATTTATTGATTACAAGTGAAATGTGCAATAAACAAGTCACTACACTTTGAGTGGAACTCATTTTTCAATATTATATCATTGCTTACCTGTAGATGTTTATTTGAAGAATGTTAACAATGAATGTGAGTCTTCAGATATTGTTCCAAAGACAATACTATTATATTGACTGACAATAACAGTATTCAGTCATTGTATTAAATTTTTAAGAATTCTTTGTGATTCCCTTTATATAAATTAAGCAAAATGTTATTTTGTTAAGTGTTTGAGTTTAAAAGGCTTCGTCGCCTCGAACTATATTTAAAATTATTTTAAGAAAGTAACGTCATGTTATAGCGATATCGTAGCATTATAAAGAGACATGTTCGTAGCATAAAGCGAAACTTGGATTGCTTGCAGTGTGACGTTGCATTGGCTCTGAGCTCAGCAGTAAATCTACTGTTTCACCCGCACACAGCGTATCTGGGTCAAACAGTCAAGACCTATCCATAATCTTACTATGGATTTTAGTGACTATTAACTAGAATGAATGACGGCGAAGCACACTCGGCATTTTGTTCTTAATTAACGTTCTCATCTCTGAAATTAAATTAAATTTTTGAAGTAATTTTTCGTGTAACTTTTTGTGGTTTTCATTTAAATAACAAATTGGACAAGGCTTGTGGAGTTACGTCACTAGTCCTAATTAAGTGAACATTTTTAATTTGTGTCAATAAACTTACTAAACTAAACTAGGGTAAGTGCTGCATAAGACCAGCAAAAGTATAAATGGATTTTAATAGCATATCTAGAACTAGTAGTAGTAGTAGTATGAAAGACTAGGCGATTTTTGTTAATTTATTCTTTAAATAAATAACTGATTAGATAGAAAAAAATTGGTGGGTAAGCATTTCCAGACAAATAGATAATCTCTTTAACTGTAAATATCTGGCCGCATTATGAATGTACGTTATTTTTTTGAATAATCTAAAAATAATCTTTTTTGTACATACATGAGGTTTTATAGTATTATGTCACCAGTAATTTGTTGATAAATAATAAAGCTCAGCTTGTTCAAATTGAAATTGAAAAATATTCATTATTTCGAAAAACAATACATACTACATAATTATACCTAAAAGTATTTGCGAATGTAATCTAATATAATTGCTTAGTATGATTTATATAATACAGTTATAATAATTATTTATTTATTTACATAGTATTGTCTTTGATTTACATAACCTTTACACATTTAAAGAAAAAACTGTTTGACCGGATTGAAGTTCCGGTCACCGTGACCACGCACGCTGTAAAGCACGCGAAACGTCGGATAAATTTAAAATTATGTTAAATAGTTGTAAATTTATAATAATACATAACTTCAATCCGGTCAAACAGTTTTTTCTTTAAATATTTATTTACATGCCAAATAATGAATACAATCCGTGAATATGTTTGCTGATATTAAATTACTGTGACTTGGTTGGAAAATATGTTACTACCCTCACTAAGGTAGCGTATAAATATAATATTCATAATGGCATGTGTACTTAAAGTGGGAATGAATAATTGAAGAACAATGTCAACTGAAGTTACTGTAAAGTCATGACAAACAAAGGAATATCGTGAACAATAGTTAACTTTCTGAGCACGCAATTCTAAACTTTAACTGTTCTTGTTTACGTGATCCTTCACGCATCTTGAAGTTTATTTTAACAATATGTAGGCTAAACGTTGTTATAATGGAGAAAAGGGGTGCTTTTTCTCGAGGTGAGCTTATAACCTGAACTTTTATTCTGGAGCTAGCAACTTCTAAGTCACTTAGTATAAGTCCTTTCTTTTTAAGAAACTTTACCTGAAAGATTTTGCAAGCATTCTTTTAAAAAAAGAAATCATAATCGACAACATCCCTACTCCTTGTGTATATCATATCATAGATTATTAAACGAAATTATCTGAAGTTTAGTATGATTATTAACAGATAAACTTTTGTGGGTAGCTCAACTACCAGAATTTGACCTGCTATATAACAATCATAAATCGTTGCAAGCCAATGTAAAGGGGAACTGCATTGTCATCAATCCTTTAGGTAATGCGATGAAAATACTGTGCTTTACGTAACCGCACCACAACTGCAAGAGATCTACAAAACACACTAAGGACGGCTACTGGTGTAGAAATTTCCGACCAGACGGTAAGAAATAGGTTGTTGGAAGCCAATTTGAGATCACGCCGACCAGTTCGGGCTGTGCGTCTAACAATTCAACATAGACAAGCTCGCCGACAGTTCGCGCAAAATCACGCTAATTGGCAACTTCGACATTGGAGGCCAGTGCTTTTTACTGACGAATCACGATTCCGTCTAACACGTTGCGATGGTCGTCTCCGTGTTTACAGACGCCCAGGCGAGCGATACAGTGCAGCAGCAGTCCAGGAATATGACAAATTTGGATGTGGCTCTGTGATGGTTTGGGGCGGAGTTAGTTTGGACGAGCGCACAGATCTCGTCGTTGTTCCCGGGCGCTTGTGTGCTCAAACTTACATTGAAAATGTGCTCGAAGATCATGTTTGGCCCGCAGCATATGGTATGGGCCCAGATTTTCTTTTAATGCAAGATAATGCCAGGCCGCATACTGCAGCCATCACGTCAGATTACTTACGACAGCAGAAAATCTGTGTAATGGAGTGGCCTTCCATGAGCCCTGACCTAAATCCAATTGAACACATTTGGGACTTGCTTGACAGGCGCATCCGGAAGCGTCCGATTGCACCTCAAACACTGCAGCAGCTCACTGAAGCGTTGATTGAAGAATGGGAGCGAATTCCACAAGAAGATATTCGGAGGATCATACGAAGCATACCGCGTCGTTGTCAAGCCGTGATTAGGGCTCATGGAGGCCACACACGTTACTGAAAGTCACTAAAGACGAATATTCAAACGATATAAGAATATTTCTTTGATGGACCTTTTTTATCACCAATTAGTTTTTCGTCTACAATGCACATTTTTTTTTTTTTTTAATTTTATTACATAAAATACAAATTGATTTTTTTATTAATTGTAGTAATTAACAAATTAACAAGGTAAAAAATAGCATACAAGTTAATTTAAATCTAATTTTAGTATAAGCAATAGAAAGGAGAAAAATCTTGTTCCGCTAATTGTTTTGAGCAGTATATAATACAATCATAATATGTTACATTAGAAAACCGCTGTGGTTTGTATAAATGTAACACATATATACACCACTAGATAATTTAATATTCTGAAAACGTAATAGAGAAAATTTTGCATTGTAATCTAAACTTATGAATTTACTGGACAGTAGAATGCCAATTAAGCCCGCAAGGCATTTTAAATTTGTTTGAACTTTTTAATTATGAAACGCTACTTGAAAATGCATTTTAGTTTGACCGATTCAGACCTATCTAGGTCAGACTTGTAAATGGCGTCGTTCCTTAAGCCGTGCGATAGAATGACCAATTGAATGATGAAATTTGTTTATTTAATTACGGGCTATTATGTGGACAAAATTGATTTTAATAACAACATAACTTAATAAAACCAGACACACAAGCAAAATACATATGGTATTTTTCTTGTTATCTGTTTATTTATTTAACAACTTTATTGATAATCCACAGCTTTTAAAACAAACATTTACAATTTAAAATTAAAGATATAGCCAAACCGGATTACACCAGACGATCATTATATAATAACGAAGACAATGTACTATTAATTTGCTTGTTCAGATGTGTGTGGGAGTTTATAAGGTTATCTTATAGTAGGTACCTACTCCTACACCTATTAGTGTGATGAAATGATCAACTTTCAATCTAAAGATGCTGGTTCGCGCTGGTTGTGTCTATTTACTATTGGTATAGCCGTATTGCGAACGCACGTTGCTTGAAAATACATGAAAGATATGTGCAATTATAATTGGTACCTAAAAATGTAATAAGGCCGTGTCAAAGCAAGTAATGAGGGTATTATAAAGTCTATTCAAAGGTTTCAAGGAAGAGAGCAGTGTTGGCCTAGTGGCTTCAGCGTGCGACTCTCATCCCTTAGCTCGTAAGTTCGATCCCCGGCTGTGCACCAATGGACTTTCTCTCCATGTGCGCATTTAACATTCGCTCGAACGGTGAAGGAAAATATCGTGAGGAAACCGACATGTCTTAGACTTAAAAAGTCGACGGCGTGTGTCAGGCACTAGCGGCTGATCACCTACTTGCCTTTTAGATTGTAAAATGATCATGTAGGCCCAGAACTAAAGAGGTTGTAGCGCCACTGAATTTATTCGAAGGTTTCCTAAAAACTACCTCACAAAGATTGTCTCCCAATCGGATATTGATTAAAGCGACTTGTGGAATCGAAACGAGAGGCTGATACGCGTCGTCACGACCTCGGTATTAGAGAGATACTACGTGGCATAAATTTTCGCCGGGATTTGTGTATTAAGTGGGGTTTTATTTGTTGCGTCACGTGCTGGAGGCCTTTCAAGATCCCCAATTTGGACCATTTCAAATGTCCCAATGCTTCAATACTTTATCCTACTTTGAATTTTACGTAACGATAATTCTTACGCGTGTCAAAATTCAAAGACGTATTAAATTTATAAGATTTAGACTGACATCAAACAGAATTCAGGTTAATGATGTTCTATTAGACGTGGTTAATGATATATGCAAAGTTTAAGGTGTTCTATTTCAATGCCTTTAGCTATTCTCGTGTTAAAATTTGGTAGTAAAAGGCAGTCAATTTCAATAAACAGACTTTTTGGCCATAAAGTATATCAATTGATATTATCTACTGACAACTTCATACTGTACAGCAAGGCAGCTGAACTTAATTGGATTAAATTAATTATACAAAACGAATACACTACTAAAAGTTTTCTTTTGTATTTACATATTATTTTTACGAAATTAAAATTTCCGATTAAGATAGAATTTTATATAATTACTAGCTGAACCGGCTAACATCGTTTTGCCATGTATATTATTTCTAGGAAACATTTTTGAGTTCAATAAAAATAACTATCTACCATAATAAAAATAGGGATTAATCGTAGAGGGCTGAAAATTTAGGGATGTATGTATTTTTTAATGGCACATTATAAAAAAAATAAAATTTCGTCCAAAAAATTAAAATAAAATGTTAGGGGTGGACAACCCTTATCACTTAGGGGTATGAAAAATAGATAGTAGCCGATTCTCAGACCTACTGAATATGCATATAAAATTTGATAAATATCGGTCGAGCCATTTCGGAGGAGTATGGTAACTAACATTCTGACACGATAATTTTATATAAGATAGATAGGACCTAGACACTCGTAAGCTAAGATACAGAGTTGAACTTAGTATGATTCCTGTATGTCAAATGCTAATTGTGCAAGGAAATGTTTTATGATAATATACTTGAATTAAAATAATATAAAAGTGGGGCCTTGAGTGCCTTTTTCTAGATGGTCTCAAGAGAGAGCAGTACACCGGCTGTACGCAGGTTTTCATCATATCAATAAATTATAATCTGCTACATTCTTTATAAGTTAAATAAACAGATTGTGTCAGCACTTAGGCGTAAATCCCAGTAGGGTCAACACGACCCGTTAAAAGTTTTAATTTGATTTAAGTGGATATATTTCGTTCTCATATATAAAACAATTCAAACTAAACTCATGATAACTTTGTTCCCAGTTTCAGCTAAATGGAATGACCGTTTCATAATTAACAACTGCACTACAGTTTTGTAATTACGCAATAATTATGTGACAAATAGTACACCAAACGAAGATTATATTATTTATAACTAGCGGACCCGACAGACGTTGTCCTGAATGATTTCAAGCGATTAGGATATTAAACAAAGTATGAAAGTATCGACTGCAGCGCCTTCTGCCGGGCTGATTTGTCTAAAGTAAACCATCCAGGGCTCCACCCAAACGCATACAAAAAAAAATCATTCAAATCGGTCCAGCCGTTGAAGAGCAGTTCAGTACAGTAGAATTATATATATATGTAAGCTATCTTTTAAGTTAGATCAAACTGCACATGGTGTGCAAATTTGATTGAAATCGGTTAAGTAGTTCAGGAGTCCATGGGGGACAAACAACGTGACGCGTAATTTATATAATATATTAAGATTTATTTATTACGACCGCGGTAGCCATAGAATCACGAAGCCATAAGTAGACTGTTGATGAACCTTAAACATATTAACCAATTGGAAATACATCGCTTTAAAAATAAGTTCGATAGTTTTGCGAAATATTGTATTAATTAAACTATTATAGGATCAATTGTTATAACTCACTGTTATAACTTATAGTTGTTATTTTTATATTTATGTACTTGTAATTGTAAAAAAATCATCACATTTTAAAAACTACACATTTTTGTACTTTATCAAAAATGTTAGCATTTTGAGTTTAAACTACCACTAAACACGCGAGTTATACCGCAAACTGAAACTATTATAATTTCCACCATTTATCTTCCAAAAGGGTATTATGTCCATAATCGTTTCCGTTTCCAATAGAAAAAGACAAATTATATCTAGTTCCCCAGACTATTGTTTCGAAGGAAAATAGATTTCCTTGGAAAAGCCATAACGACGTCAGTAAAATGATTGACGACATTCTATCAGTAACGGGTCTCGCACATCAATCTTAACACAATTTGGATTTATGGTAGATTTTATTAGATCACTCTTTAAACTTCTCATTGCTTGGAATTTTAGCTCGATTAAACGATTTTATGAACCAGAAGATAAATATGTAGAGAACGAACGTGAGAATAAAGCATCCTGCGTTATTAAATATACTTGATTGATTTTTATTGAATGATATTTTTTCATACTGAAAATAATTAAATGCCTACAATTAACCTAAGCTGGGTATAAAAAATAATAATTGAATAAATATTTATTTAGTTATAGCGGTGAAATTAGTGCTAGTCAGTAATGATTTTTATTAACAACCAAGACCGATATACTCCAGTCTCCAGTCGACTTTAGAAGACTTAAGAAGTATTTTATTTTATAAATTAAATATAATTAAGATATTTTTACAATTATACAATTAAGATCAAATCAAATCAAAATCATTTATTCATTTAGGTAACACAATGTACATTGTAACACAATTTAATTATATCAAATGGTTTACATTAAATGCTTCTAATTTTATATTTACTGCTAGTTCTCAAATGAAGGGCGTAGAACGGAAGAGAAGAACTAGCAATAAACTCTCCGCCACTCTTTTTAATCGCCAAGTTTTTTATGTTGTAAGCAGCTGCAACCATTACACCATGTTCCATATGGCAGCTTAAGTAATTAATAAAAATAAAAACAAAAGTTTGTCCTCTATCAGCAGGAGGCATAGTGCAATAGTAGCACGCACTTATATTCTTAAATGGATATCTTTAAGTAAACTACTGTTTTGTTTTATACATGTAAAACACTGAATTATTTTATATAAATAAGTGGTATATTTAGGCGCGTTTATACATGAAGTGAAAAAACTGTGCTCAAGTTTATCTTATGTGATTTAATCCAGCTAGTTTGTTTAGTTCATTAATTAACAATAGTGGCCTCACAAACCTTGGCCTTGGTCCCAGATTTCTATATTTGTATCTGATCAGCTGATCAGTATCCATAGTTGGTTGGATCTGATGGAAATATGGTTTACTTTAATGTCAGAATTATCATAAGCAGAAAGCTAAAAACTCTCTCAGGTATCACACAAGCACTGTTGTATTCGAAAGCGGCTAGGATTGCCTTTGCATGCCACTGGGGATACAAGTTCGACTGAAGTAAACTTCAATGTTAGTTAGACTTGCCACAAAACAACCGCATGAAGATAACATGCGATTATATTAAATACAACATACATATTTATATTTAACATAGCATTTAATATGTATAAGTATATCAAGCTAACTAACTTCCTATAAGATATTATGATACAAAAGTCAAAATAAATACAAACAGGTAAAAGTTAGGAATCTAAAAAACTTTATTTAATAATAGGTTTTGCAATTTAGAAACCTGTATAAGTTTTATTCTATAACTTAATCTACATTTTAATAACATAACAAGGTTACATAACACAAAACTTTACTTGCCCGGTTTGTTCAAAGTAAAGGATAACCTTTTTTAGGCGAACCTTATCTAATATGCACTGTAATACAAAGCTCCATAGATTAGACTGTGAATATTTATAAAGGGAAGACCGCGGGGATACGCAGGTTCTTTTGTATATGAACCCACGGTAAAAGTAATGACCATACATATTATATTATCTTCCACTAGCCTAAAATTGCATTACGGTCGGTATAAATGTTTTCTTTCCGATGTTCTCAAAACTGCTAATACGATTTGAAAACATTCACTCAGACAATGACAATGAATCTCTTCTCATAGCTGGGCAATTATATGTATTTTGTTTTATTATTTTGATATGAATACAATATTACTATACTTTTAACACCTTAGATTTTTTTTTAAACTGTTATGATCTGAGGTCATGTGTGGAACTGTACTCTCGAAAATAATTGTGAGAATACCACCGTATTACTACTATGAAAATACAAATGTATAGTATCTACAATGTGTGTTACTGTTAATTTAAGCACACGTTATTCCGTAAGGTACTAACATAATATGTTATTCAGATAGCGTAAAAACGGGGACACATAGGGCAAAGGAATATTTAGAAACGGTTTTACTTTGATGCTATTTTTTTAATATTCGAATAATTTTTAGACGCGTTTGATAACATGCGATTTTTTTATTTATTTCGTACCCCTACAGGAAACTTTAATTATATACTAAAAATATAGCCAAAGATGAAGAAATTTACGACAGTTAGGAAACAAAATAAATAAAAATAGAAATACATTTAACTAAGTATAACTATGTCCGTGAGGGTGTGTATGTGTGCTGTTAAGGGATACAAAATGTAATATGTGGGATATGAATGGACATTTTTACTGTTAAGGGTATCTATTCAGAGTATACTTATAAGTAGTAAATATTCATTCCGAATGAAATAAAGTATTGGATGATAACATACATACGTGCCATGTTAAGTGACGACTTTGAAACTCACCCTAAGAAGGGTATTTTACGGTGTCATTGCACTCGACTACCAGTTTTATTTCATTAGTGCCCGATATTGTAACGACCCTTAATTTAGCAACTTTCGCAATTAACAATGTGATCTACACACTGTTTGGGATTTGAGCTTTCTTTGTAATCCATCAAAAAACAATAAGTTGTACTATTAGTTGCTAGCAAAGAGTTTATCATAGAAACAAACGACGGAAATATCATAGAAAAACCTTAAATTGTTTTGTATCGAAACAGCAACATAATATGCTTGCAACGTTTGGCATTATCTTTTACGAGTAGGTGTAGTTATAGTAGCTAAATGCTATATGTTGTAATTTGTTTCATAGAAAAAACATTCCAAATTCGTTACGACTAGTTTTCCAGCAATAGAACCCTGGCGTTTAGCGAGATATTACGTTAATAAATAATTCGAAGCGTTTTTATATAAATCATGATTATATTATTCAAGTGTATATTTCTGTAATAGTATTAATTTATAACAAAAAAATTACCGTTGAAAAATATTGAAAATTAGATAGTTAAAATGTGCCCTACAGGTTTGTCTACTTGATGTTTTATTTCAAGGGATTAGAATACAAAGTACGTTCTTAGTTCTTGCTCCACTTAAAAGAACTTCGTCTTAAATTTCTTAAGTAGACTGTGATAGAAAGTTTTATAGAGCGAATAATTTCACACTTCACTTTAGTATCTAAGATGAACTCAGTTTAAAATATAATATTTTAAATTTTAAAGTTCTAAATTTTTTACTAAAGTTTGAGTTTTAAAATACACATGTATTTCAAAGCTATACATAAAAAAATTACTAGAAAAGCATAGAACAAATCAAAATTACTGTATTGAAATTGCCATTTCCATACTAAATTATTCGAATAGCAATAAAGAAATTAAGTTGTACAGGCGTAATAACATGACTGATGTACTACTTAATAAAACGGAATAAAATTTTCTATGGAATAACACGTATTGCGTGAAATATTGTCATTGCCATAGATTTTTAGATTACGATAGCAGATCGCGACCGACGCAAAATATATTTAACTAATCTCTGAAGCTTTAAATTAAAACATCAACATAAAATACTTGAAAAAATAAATAAATATTATTTCATACAACTGGTAATCTTAGTATGTTCATAGTTGGTTGTTAAACCAAAAGCCATGTTAGCCATGTACCTGTCGTGCGCAACTGACCTGCGGTGGTAAGGAACGGACGTTGCCTCTATTGTTTCTACGTTGAAATATTTATTACCATATTAGATATACAAAATCACAGCGCTATATGAATTTACATAGCTCATATTATAGACCGAAAATGTAGCCTGCATTGGACACAGAAAGCGAAATAGACGGTATTTCAATGACACTACTAACATAGTTACTACTAACTTGGATATCGTTTATATGGACTTAGTAAATCGTTGTCATAAACACATTTATTAATGTTGAAATATTGTACAGTACTATTGCCTTACATTATGCCCTAAAACAGAAGTGGCAATGGGCGGGGCACATAGCAAGATAGACAGATAATAGGTGGACCTTAAGGACAACTGTATGGAAAGGACCAAGAGGAAGAAGGAGAAGAGGTCGCCCAAAAAAAAGGTGGATAGAAGTGGTAGCAGGAAACGAATGGAGAAAGAGAGCCATAGACAGAGTCAGTTGGAAAAAGCTGGAGGAGGCTAGGATATAGGATAACAAGCAAAAGAAAAAAAAATGTAAAATAATCTAAGCTGTGTATTATAATTTGTTTTTGTCTTGATTGGAAATAAAACGGGCTTTATTATTATTTATTATTATTATTGTATAGTACTGTAGTTCATAAGGCGCAAATAATGTATAATAAATATCTCACAAGAAAGTGTTGGTATTCGGGGCTGACAGATGCCCGTAGCATTTGCCACTTTTGCTACGTAGCGTTGACTTAGAAGATTGTAGCCCTGCTGAGTTGATTTGAATTTTGTTATTAATACAAAGAGCAAAGTTTAATTTGTAATGTTAAATTGTAATTATATGCAGATGATGTCGTGGCTAAGACAAGTTACACGATGAGTTTTGGTAGTAAAAGTTCCTGTAAGTTTTGGCTTTAGATGTACATATATAGTGATATAGTCTAAAAGGTATATAAAGCCTGCCAAGAGAACATTATCTGTTTGACCAGTACCAACATAAAAGCTATTTCAGCTTGCAATTTAAAAATCTGAAATTCAATCACGTTTTAGCCGTTGGTGTATTATATTGTTATTTATAAAAGGATTTTCAATTTGAAAAGCTTCTATAGATATTTTAAAATTCTCGTCTGAAATCCAGTCTGCTTTAGGTCCATATGTCTCATGAATAATTCAGATGGAGTGGCGGTGTGTCCCGCCCGGTGACATATACGATTATGTACCTCGTTCCACGAACAACAAGAGCGTACCTGTAACTTGTCCCCAGTACATAATGTAAATTAGGGAAACCGTATGCTGATTAAAGAAAAAAATTGAGTAGGTAATGTGGTTAACTGATATACAAACGTCTGAATTACTGAATATATACACAGATGAACCAAATCCTTAATCTGTATTAGTTTGTGGTGAAAGTTTATATAAATGACAATGTTTTACACAAAAAACAAAATATTAAAGACCATATTGTAACTTCGTACGCTTATGATTATACTTACGCTTAGTAAAAATATATCAGATTAAGGAAGTTTCATTTGTTTATCTATTATAGTAACATTATAAAACATATGTTCTGTTGAACGTGCTAATCTCAAAAACTGCGTAGCGTAAATGGTTTGAGTTACACAAAAATCAAATGCGATGAAACTCTTTAATATTTATAAACATATAGCATATCTTTAAGGTTGACTCAATATATGTTAAAAAAAATTGCTCTTAATTTCATTTGATTTATAGATTAGAATTGTTTTCGTGAAACTAATAAAAAGAACATGTTTTATTCATTATTAGTGCGAAGGCGTGTGCGTATTATTTTTTAATTTAGAGGGCAAACAGCCAGGTATTTTATAAATGCAGGCAAACAGGAACTTAAAAATTGAAGAGGATGGGAACAAACCACTCAATGTTAGCTTGTTCAAAGCGATTGATTGAAGGGCGTTGCTGCCTATTGAATCGCATAAAACGCGAGCCGTGTTTATTTATCCTATAAGACAATTCCAATGTGTAAGGTGTATCAAGTTATTAACATTTATATGCAAAAAATAAATTACTTGAATTGCATTGAAGAATGTGAATAATATGAGCAGTGGTACCGAAATGATTAATCCAGCGCCATTCTAAAAATTCTACCGTATTTAAAGATGTATTAGAGCTGGACCCCTTGTACACTGTAGAATAATTGTTTATGAACGCGGTATATTGACAGTTTTAAGTATTTTAAAAGCCGTAATCATTGTAAAGGTTAAAGAGGATAGAGGTGGCTGGACGCAGTATCCGCACTTAGACTCTAACTAGGTCCGTTGTGCGTACAGTCCTGGCTAACTAAACCAGCCTAGCTCCTTCCAGATGCACAGAAGTCTCCTGGGCACTTCACAGGCTTGGAGATCGCAACGACTTGCGCTACTCCCAATGCCACGCCTCCCTACCCATCAGAAAAATTTGGTAGGGTAGGCCTGCAGCTATGATATCATGCAATACAAGCATGTCGTGCTGGGAACCGTAGAAGAATAGGCCCAGACCCCCACAAAAATCATTGTAAAAAAGTACTCAAATGTTTTTGAAAACAACTTATTACCTTTTGCTAGGGATTTAATGGAACGCTTCATTTCAATTCACGCTGTATTAAAAAAATACAGCCCTTGTCACTTAAGGGATTGAAAGATAGATAGTAGCCGATTCTCAGACTTAATAAATATGCATAAAAAATTTCATAAGAATCGGTCGAGCCGTTTCGGAGGCGTATGGGAACGAACACTGTGACATAATCAAGTTAGTTTTGCAAAACTTATATGATAGTAGTAATAAATTGTGCGTGTACTAGGTGTACACACGTAAGAAGTGAAACTTCTTTATGATCTTATTTTTCGAAAAATGATCTACTATATGCAACTTTACAGAAATTCGTTAAATTACACAAAGTTTAACAAAAGGCTTTTATTATCATAGACATGAATACAAATATTTCATTTTACCTTATTACTACGAAGATTATTATAGAATTTCATTAATTGTAATAGAATTATTACTATCATTGAAAAACGTGACGATTTGCTACAAAATTTCTCCCATACGTCGATAAAGAAGTTTCATTCCAACGCCGATAAAGAAGTTTGACTTCAAAAAGCAACATGGCGCGTAACCGAAAAATGTGACGCGTAACGAAAAAATGTTACACTAAATTTTTTTCCAACCTCGATAAAGAAGTTTCACTTCAAAAAGCTACGCCATGGCTTTCAAATTATTAAATCACTTTCCCAGAAGTTTCAAACCAATATCGTATAATACTTTCAAAGGGAGAGAGGTAAGATTTTTAAAGGCACAGTGCTTCTATTATAATAAAAGACCTAGAAAAAAATAAATATTATTTATAATTATATATTGACATTTGCATACCGATTTTACATGGCTGACGGTTTAGTTATTTGTATACCCATCGAAAATTAGATCCGTATGCTGAAACCTATTTTCAGTAGTTTGTCTAGCTTTATATTAACAACAATATTCAAGACTGCTTTATAATTTGATACTCTTATCTTGACTCTTGCTTAATAATAATGTATCAGTATCACAATGATACAAGTAAGTAAATTTTGCCAAACTGAAACTTAAAAGAACGTTGAAGAATATTTAGAAGCTATAATATCGCGATGCTTGAAGCTCATTCAATACTTTCTCATTTTAATTAGCTTTAAAGTATAGAACAATTTAGAGTTAGGAAAAACATAAACTTACATTTTAATTAATTAGCGTTTCATTGCGTTTTTCACTTGCATAGAAATTTCATTTATTCAGTAGAAGTATGAAAGAGTAGCTTCAAATAATTTTTTGAAGTTTTTTATTCGTTACATTAATTTGTTGTCGTTTGTTTTAGTATATACTAATGATAAAAAGCGATAAGGATTATTTGTGTGTTCTAAGTTTATCTATGATATTATATCCATTATGTTGCGGTTTTAATTAACATTTTTAATGTTAGATTAAAGAATATAACTTAACACTTATGAACGTCAACAGAAAAGATGTTAACAGATACTACATTACATACAGAGCAATCTTAATACTAAAAAAATGTAATAACTATGCGATCATCTCCCATACCAATTATTTACGCATAATTTATCATATGAAGTAATGTACATTTTTTATTAAAAACAATAATTTCGCAAATCAAAAACAGCTACACATTTAAGACAAAGTTATAAAAAAGATGAAGATTTATAAAACCACTTATCGATATTTCTGTTATAAAATCACGTACGTAACAATTTTGTACCCGTTGATTAATGTTAGACGAACACGCAACAATTTGTGCAGGTGGAGTGTCAGAAAAGAGATAATTTACTATGGTAAGTAGAGTTAAATGGACCAGGATGTGCTTGGGAGATATATAGGCGGATGAACGTACGCCATGTCAGGCTTACAGCGTTATATATGGAGCTTTCGATCGAAAATTTATACACCTATCACTTCTAATGGACGATTAGCTGATCATTATCTTTGTTTAGGCTCGATGGAACTATTTAGCGAGGTCCGTGATTAATGTTTATTTTGTAATACACTTAGTTAAGGTTTCATTATTTTGTAATGTTAGTTAATGGCTTGTTAATTAATTATAATGGTAAATGTGGTAAATCACAGAACAGACTTTTTTACTTATGTAACTTTAATGACGTTGTGGTTTATGACATTTTCATTTCAATAATTTTAATTTGTAAAGGGAGGGTGAAACTTGCTGAGTTTCTCAGAACAAGGCCGTTCTCGGAACAAGGCCTCCTCGTAGTTTTGCGAACGGATGGCGTAGTCTTGCTAAGCATAGGCATGCGCTAAGACGCATCTAAACTAAATAAACGTATTTTGATTTGATTTCATTGATTGGACACTCATTAATATATGTTAATTAAAGGCTTCAATTCAAGGTACTATAAGGGGTGGTTTTCTGTTTAAAAATTGAAGAAAACTGTAGAAAAACTTGTTTCACTTTTTCTATTAAATTTTTTATACATGTGTCTTTACTAAGACTACGTGGAAAATTACGATCTAGCCTTACTTAAGAGTAATAAGTAGTTTAAGTCTAACCTAATTTACTTATAAGGATATATAACATAAGAAAGTGTCCAGTAACACTACTTACATTTTCTATGAAAGGGAAGACAATCTATTCTTGTGTTCTATTTTTTTACTGAATGTTCAGCACTAACGTACACTAACACTAATTCACTAGTTCAAATGGTATTGTCCTGTCCTTGTCCTTCAGTCTTCTCACTAGGCCCGAGTGGTGTCAACTATTTTAAATTAAAAAATTTGAATTCAAATGCATGAATTACAAAAATAAAGAAATTATTGTACATTTATTTTACCACCTATAGGTTATTTTAATGTTGATCTCCACCAGTAGCAGTGAGATATCAATGAGAATACGAGCAACTGAATATTATTTTTAATTTTGTACGCCCTGAATTAATGACTGTGTAATACGTAAACATATGTGATGAAGCATAACAACAAGGGTGAAAAACTTCCAATTAAGAAATTCGTAAATAATTTGCAAAGTATTAACAATGGCAAAATTTTTTCAAATTTCAATATTGAACAACAATATCAAAGCTTGCTAGTGTTCATAACTTTTAATGAAATAAGTTTGGAAAAGTCGTGACTAGGTGCGGCGATTATTATCTACTTAAGCATAGAATTATTACAAATTCTATTTTTCAATTTAAATTCTATTTTATTCCAAAACTAGGTCACTTCGTGCTTCGAGTACTATTTTAATACAGCTTTCTCTGAAATAATTATTTTCGTAGAACAAATATTTACAACAAATCGTATGTATTTAAGATTCAAGATGAGTTGCTGTCATATTGTGTCTCAATCTATTTTTAAGTAAAATAATACATAAAAACAAATTTTATAGTCATAAAGTCACATAAAGTCCCAACAAGCTGAATTTCTGTGAAATTGTTCAAAACATAATTATAAACAATGTCTGGAAGTTCCCCATCATTCCCGTGTAAGGAAAATTTTTTATTCAAGGTCAAAGGTAAAAAAAATAGTTTTTCGCGATTTTCAGCAAAACAGTAAGTTTTGTCATAAAAGTACCTCAGACAAAAATTGTAGATCATACAATTATCTATAAAAAATGTATCAATACTTTTTTTCTTACGAGCCACTGTTTCTGAGATATAACGATTCAAAAAGTTATAAAAGTTGTTATCGTCATACTATGCATGAGTACGCCACGTATATACATCTAGAGTTGTTATATATATAAAAAATCAAAATCATTAGAAAAAATGCTCAATGGTCATGCTTACGCAAGAGCTATTCGAGCTCATATACTACTTCAGCTTACTTCGGCAATTATAATATCAAAAGAAGTTGAAATGAATGACATATTGGATGCAGACCTAATCATAAATATCGAGCATATATTAGGTAATACTCTTTCATACAATGATATTGAAAATGACGATGAAGTATCTGGAGCTTTACTTAATAAATTTAATCAAAAACTAAAAGAATATGAGGAACGAGGATCAACTGCAAAAATTGTATGATCTACAATTTTTGTCTGAAGTACTTTTATTATAAAACTTACCGTTTTGCTGAAAATCGCGAAAAACTCATTTTTTTGACCTATGACTTTCAATAAAATTTTTTCCTTACACGAGAATGATGGGGAGTTTCTAGACATTGTTTATAATTATGTTTTGAACAATTTCACTGAAATCCAGCTTGTTGGGACTTTATGTAACTACACTCTCATTTTTAGGTCTAAATTGACCGGACTATTAGTTCAGTCACAATTTCGATGTTATTATTTTTATTGAAAAATTGTAAAGTCGATTGCGAAAGAAAGCGAAAATTATACATGGGTGAAAGTTGTTCGTTAAGCGCTTTCTTGAACTTGCAGATGTTATAATATGACGTGTTGCGTGTCAACATCCTCATTTGGTCTTTCATTTACATTCGTACCCCCTGTAATATAGTCAGAGCAATTAAGTAACTTTAAAAGGGTTTCTTAAATGACTGTCGTGAAAAACGTGAAAATCCTACAGTTTTTTTTTTTTTTTTTTAAAGACAATTCACACCAATTGACCGAGTCCCATGCTAAGCTGATGAAGCTTGTGTTATGGGTACTAGCCAACGGATATACATACATATATAGATAGACATATAAATACATATTTAAACACCCAAGACCTAAGCACAACACCAAATGCTCATCACATCGATGTTCGTCTCAGCCGGGGATCGAACCCGGGACCCATGGATTCGCAGTCAGGGGTACTAACCACTAGACCAATGAGTCGTCAAATAAAGTTATATGACCATTCTACTTATATCATCACTTTATATAAAAGTGTTCATTGCACATTTTAATAATATCGCAAAGTGCATTTCGATCGATCAACTTGTGACTTTTCCATTCTCCTGAGATCAATGTTATTAAAATATTCATTGTGTGCAGGCTTCGTTGATGGGAGTGTATGCAGGATATTAACATGTCTATAAACCTTAAGATTTAAATAAATAATAAATCTAGACTTAATAATTTTGCAATAGAACCTTAGTTTGTTATTTGTTCTTACATTTCTTAACTTGCATCGACAAAGACATATAATGTCCATTTTTCTTCTGTATTTTACAATTTTTGTTAACTTTTTTTTGGGTTATTTAATAACATTAATGCCATCTTTTTTTAAGCTTAATTGTTTTGTTGGTTTCATTAATAACATAATTAACTTAATTTTCTTAGTATTTTTTGATGAATAAAACCATTGGTCAATTTGAATAATTTTCCAATATTTAATTCAGTTTAACTGTTACGTATAACTTAATAACTTATAAGTTAAATAATAATAATAATAATTTATTGTTACTTGTATAAAAACAGTGTTTCGTGTATTGCTTATTGTATATATCAAAATAAAAGACAATTTCTTCTCCAAAATTCTCCTCATAATGTCATTATCGTTATCTCGAAAAAACTTGGGTGACAATGTTGATGGGTGTATATCGTGATAATAGAAGATGCGCGCCACAGTGAAAAATGTGGTGTGAGCATCGTGTTTGTTTAAGCGTTGAGTCGCGCCCTAATTTATTAGTGAAGATAAATTTCGCCCTAAAACGCCGAGTAAACATATTACTCGTATTGACGATGATAATGTGGTGAATAGCGTTCTTCTCGCCTAAATCTGTGTTATTAATTTTGTTTTTTTTTTTAAAGATTTATGTAGTATGATTTTTAGATATTTCATAATAAACCACATTAAAAATGTTGTGTCGAATAAACTAATAATATATTGAAATTCATAACGCAAGAATGTGTTTTTGCTTTAGGTCTTGACAAATAAACGAAATGTCATATGACTGCATTTGTTGCATTATGGTGTATACTAGGAGTGATCTGAAGAATAGTTTGGACTAATACCAGCGGCTGAATTCTATCATCGGACGTCGAGGCAGAATGCGAAATTTCATTATTTTCACCTCGACACCTGGCGTTCACAACACAGCGCTTTTTAAGGCACTTTCTTCCATAGAACACATAAAACCGGCGATTAGTAGAGGTGTTTACGAACCAATACGACTTAGGGTCTTTGACGAAAACAGCGTATCATTCCCTCAAAAGATACTAACACACAGCAGCTAGTCCTTTGTCGGCGGTTAGAGCTTTTCCTTAATGAGTAGCGAAGTCCGATAGTCTTGCGTGATGTGGACTATCCACAGATCAGGTTTCTTGTCTTCTTCAGGACTACAGAATTTCATTTAATGTTCATCCTCGGAGCGTTTTGGTTTAATAAATAGTTAGTGATGCCTAGTGGCTAGTTATGTAATGTCGATCAGAATTCTCATAATTCCAGAATGCCACAAAACCTTACTAATTATTTACTTGTCACTAGATATACATTAGATACACATTGTTTTTAAAGCAGATTAGATTGTGCGAGCGGGAATCGAGATATAATACTTGTTAACTATATACGAATAGTTAATCTTCTCAATAGTTTCTAAGTACACTGCTATGTCATCCGGGACTTACAACTATTGTCTTATAATATACATAATATAGACATCATCAACACCTTTAAGGTTTCTCGTTACATACTAAGGTATTGGATATAGTTAACATATTGATATGATATAAGTTATGTTCTTAAAGGATGTAAAAAATCTTGAACACGAGACATGGTATATGTATGTTGAATGAAAAAAACTGACGATATTATGTACTAAACCTAAGCAATAATTATACATACAATATTAGTTAAAGCAGGAATGGCTTTTTTGTACGTGCTTAAGAGAACCTAATATTAATGAATGATCGGAAAAATGCACCATTATGAGAAGAAAAAGAAGCCATACACATTGCTTATACAATTAATTGTAACTGTATGTAAATATATTATACAACATAAATTTTATAAGAACGTAACATAAACCTCTTTTTCCTAGGAAATCGCGTAATAAATTCAGTGTAATTTTTTAAAACGAGTATCAAAGTATAAGTACTAAAACTCTGCCATCATATTTTTATTAAGAGCAATCTTTTTCACGACGACATAAATAAAGTAACGAGTTGAGCTTCTGAACTTGTGTTTAAAGTCGTATGAAACGGAATTACCTGAAGCGATGTCGTTTAAAGCTCTTTGAAAGCCGTGTAACGTGTTACAGTTAGTCGTATGGTTTACCTTTTGCTTTATAATCCTGTAACGCCTTGTTACCAAGCGTTTACTGTGATACTAATAGTTTGTAGTGCTAACAGCTTGGGGTTGTTCTAATCTTGGCTAGCTAACTGCGGACAAGGTATAATTACGACGCTAACGATAAGGAACCATGCTATGCAGTGTGCACATTAATTTTACACACCGGCTGAATAGCTGAGGTATTTTTAATCACACTGAAATGAAAATTTTCATACTTGGCATTTTAGAACGTTTCACTAACATTGTGTATAGAGCGACCCTTTTAAACAAAAGCATGCGAAAATGTAATTAAGAACAGTGGGTTAATTTCCCTTTTACGTGCTTATACGTATTAGCGAAGTTATGCCATAGGTATTATGCTATGCCATGCCTAAAATTCAACAAGAATTGCATGTTAATGATTTTAAAGTACAACCTTGTAAAACGGCACTTTAGCGTGTTTTGTTATTTGAATTTAGAATGTTCTTTTTGCGAGTGCTTCAGGCGCGAATATTAAAGTTTAAATATGTAATATTTAAGGAGCAGCGAAGCACAAAATGTAAGCAGTGATTTCGCATCACGATTTTGCACTGCGATATACTTTCCTTATAAAAATATTCGCTTGGAAGGCAAAGAGCCGGCTTTCTTTATTCACGGTGCGCGCACCTGCCGTCGTCGCAAGTTGCAATGAAAATTTGTCGTCTTCTTGCCAAATTTGAACTTATTCTTTGAAATGGCTGCGAGGTGCTCATCTGATATTTTGATGAGATGCTCGATAAACTTGGTTATGGAGTTAATTGTTACCCAGTTGCTCCATATTTTAACTTTATAAGCTACATAAATAGTTGTATCTTGGAACTAAACCATTATTTAAAAGTATTTTCCCTGAGACAATTCTTTAAGTTACTTGTACATGTAAAAAGTATTTGACGTTATTAGAGAATGAACAAGACAAAGGCGGTTACGGTGCTGCGTTATTCATGAGACCCCACACCTTCGGACCAGTCGACGTGAAATTTGTCCGTTTTCGTTGGAAAATTTTGAATAGTTTGCGAAAACTGTTCGAACGCGAGAAAATTTTACTTTGAACAAAAAGACAGAATATGTTAATTTCCAATTACAATATGTCCGACATACGTTTTGTTGTTACTTCATTTGCGTGTATGAATTCAATTCTATTGCGTATATATCGTTAATAGGTTAATAGGCCGCGTCAGGTTTCTGTAGCACTATTTATATTTTTTATTGTAAATATTTATAGATGTTTATTTAATTTTATCTTTTAAGAATCTTTAATATTTTAATTATAATACTTATATATATAGGTATAAATACATTTTGGTATATTTGCACAGTTATGTATAAAATAATAATTGCATATTAGTACTCATTGCTTAATACAAATTCTATAAAATTATTACTTACCACAAAGATCGGTCCGGTGGCCGTCGATACACATAAGTCTTGAGTACATACCTCGTTACAATGGTGTCTGTGAAGTTAGCAGAGCACTTTCCAGCAGAGCACAAAAAAATTAGAGTTCTGGCGTCTCAATAGTTCTATAGTTCCTGATAGTTATAAGAAAGAGTTCTGGACTTTTAAGTCCAGAAAATATTTTTTTTAAAAATCGTAAAATTCTCTGCCAGCTTCCCGATCACAGCAGAGCATTTCTTACCAATTTCGATAAATAAGGTCTCATTGAAACAACCATTTCAATTGTAAAAGTTCCCTATCATTTAAATCCAAAAATAAAAATGTTTAATCATATTTGTTTTTGGCTAGACTTTGAGACTACAGACTAAATTCAAAAATCGAATGACGTAACTGTGACGAAGTTACTACATGGTGGCACTTTTTTGCAAAAAACAACCGTCATATATTTTCACATAGAGTTTTCCATCATCAGGTTTACTAGCGACAAATACCCAGAGAACACTTGGGCTATCAAAAATGCCGATGCAAACTGCATTCAATATCAAATATTTGTAATTGAACCTCGAGCAAAACGAATTCAGTCTTAATCACGTAGCTTTAATATCGAAGCCTCTCCCAAGAATCTGGATCTTAATGAGAATTCCACTAATTGGAATACTACTTTTTGTACGTAAAATGGAAATTTGAACCAGCTTTAATGAAATTGTTTGCTAAGTTTTAATTAGGCGATACGATATTAAATGTCTAATCACAAATTTGTATGTACTAGGTTTGTTAACTGATTAATACACAAGGAATCATTTGTGTTGAATCACATAACAAGGCCTGTTTACTAATCGTATCTCAAGTCACAGATGTGTTATATTCACTCTCAAAGGACACGTAGAAAAGTGTTGTGAGTTTGACAGCTCTTAAAACCAAATTTAAGCTTTACGTTACAGAATTCGAAAACCGACTATTGCAGAATATAGCTGAGTGGATCTTAGTCGAATTATGTAGTGTTTGTATTATATTTGAAATGAAAAAAAAAACGGAATGTTCACTTTCGGCAAGCAAACTCAAATCACTTATAATGAGAACTGGTTCAATACGCTTTAATAATTGTTTGTTCTAAAGATTTCAGGAAATTGGAAAAAGACAGCTGATCGATTCTAAATATAAATATCCTCATATATAATACACATTTAACATGTACATAGAAAACAGTAATTGCATTATTAATTAATTAATTAATCCGGCTAAATGTTGATTGATTACATGTAAATATGTGGGAGATATAAACTGCCATGTTTAATTAATTGTCATACTACGCTCCGATAATTAATAGTGTCATTTAGATTACTATTAAATTAGTATTATTTTGTTTTATAAATATTGGGGCAATGACTATGGAAATTTAGAGTAATAATAATGTAGACAGCTTCGTATACGTAAAAAGTATTTAAAAATTTCTGTTTTATTTATCTAATCAAAGATCTGATACAATTATAGTCAGATAACCAAATCGATTTCTTATAAATATATGGTTCTATATATATTCCTACTAATGATAATATGAAGTCCGTGGCCCTGCCGCGTCTCTTTGTAGGAACGAGATAAAGTCAAGCACTACGTAACTATGGATTTTAAAATATGTTTATTATGGAACATAAGATACGGGTATCACTTATTCCACGTCATTAAATTTGAACTACGTCTATAGTTTATTTTGGTTTTATGCACACTAATTTAAATATAACAATTATTATTGGTGAAATAATTTTTGACAAAATAAACGCATTTCACGTGAGCTGCGGTTGGAAGCTAGTTATATTCGATGAGGGCATTCAAAGTTTCACCATAAAAATGGTCATCATCTAACCAAATGCAAAGAATAATACTCCTTTATAGTCAGAAAATCCTATCTCATTCTCTTCTTCACGTTTAAACTTTTTAAAAATGGACTGGCTTCACACAATTGGTATTAAACAAAGAAAAGAGAAACTTCTATTCGTGTTAGGGTTAGGACATCGTTCGAAACCTTTTGTCACCGATTAAAAAGATTCCGATACCGTATATTATAAAGGTGAATGTCAACGACACGCCGACATCAATCACTTAGTTCGCCCGGGATTACTGGCGGGCGTCATCCTGAGGCAACGGGAATTTACATAAGTAAGCTCATCTGTATTCCGCATGCAGAGTGAAGCCCATGCAACAACATGTGCTATTCAACTTGCAGACCTCTATTATTAATTGTGGAATTTGTCGCCGGGTGGCCTCCCTCGTTCCCACTAATAACACAAGCGCAAATTTTACTCAAGTTATGTCTAGTATTCGTATACTAACAAACGTCAAGTAACGTTCATATGTACCTTTTTTTTGGAAGAAAATGAATTTGCGCCTTGGTACTAAAGCTCTAAAAGTAGCGTAGTTACGTGAGATTCGACCCAGCACAGAATCTCTGCTATTCTGAGACTGGGTGTGCAATACTAAAATCAAATCAGGAAGCTATAATACTACTTGATTTGAGAACTGGCACTGGCATTTCATATACTTTTTTTTTGACGATCATAAGTATACATTGTGTTACCTATATGATTAAATGATTTTTGAATTTTAAATTTTTTAGGTCCCGTTAGAGAGGCGCGGTCGCTCTCGCATTCTATCAAAGCCTCAGCGACAACTATTACGCTTAGTATATCAAAATTTGTAGTATACTAGTGGTATGGGAGGTAGGAGATGGGCACACCTTTTCTATTTTCTCTGTATTTCCTTACCTTTTCCTAGAACGCTTATATTAAGGTAAGCACACTCACAAATAAATGGTGTCAGAAATGTCAGTTTTTATCAAATATTCATAAAAATTGTATTTAAATTTAACAAATAAAGTTTACTACATTTTCTTGCGCTTTTTAAGTTTTCTATATCTATAGTTCCTTTTTATTCCGATAAGTTACAAAATTATATTATACATACAAAAGTATAGCTGAGTCTATGACCTCATTAATAATTTTACTTCGTTAATAATCGTTCTCATTATATTAACCTACGTACTTGTAATTATGCAGTGAAACGAAAAGGGCCTTTCTTATGCGCATTTTCTATTAAATTATGCTTAAATTTTCATGTGGAATATAATGCCTAAACAGTTTGAAAGTTTATTTTCAAAACGAGCGTTAAGCGACGATAGTATTCATGTTAACGTTTTTATATTGCTTATGTACGAGCAGTGTTGGCCTAGTGGCTTCAGCGTGCGACTCTCTTACCTGAGGTCGTAGGTTCGATCCCCGGCTGTGCACTAATGGAATTTCTTTCTATGTGCGCATTTAACATTTGCTCGAACGGTGAAGGAAAACATCGTGAGGAAACCGACATGTCTTAGACCCAAAAAGTCTACGGCGTGTGTCAGACACTGGAGGCTGATCACCTACTTGCCTATTAGATTTAAAAAATGATCATGAAACAGATTCAGAAATCTGAGGCCAAGACCTAAAAGAGGCCACTGATTTTTTTTAATGTACGATAAGTGTTCAGATCATGCAAAAACTCCCAAATAATACTTTCAAACTGATTTCAAACCCCTTATATCAACCCAAGCAAAGGACACCGACAGTAGAACTAGTAGTGTTGTATGTTAATAAATAAGAAAAGGTAATTTTGTTCTTAACAACATCGTTATTTAAATCCAATATCTTAGCAGCAACAGTTGGTCAAAAATCAATTTTATTCGATTAGACTGCGGCTATCCATAGAAATCACATAAAGTGACTTACAATACGAATTATTTATGAACACCTTTCCATAACGTATAAATTACGTAGGCGTTTACATATTTGATTTCTCAACGCAATCCGAAGAATTTCTTTTCCCGAGGGATGTATTCGAAATTTAAACTTTTGAACCGCAAGTACTTCCGCGGTCTGGGGACTACAGGCGGAAATGTGTAACGAAATTTTTGAAAAGTTACCGCACAGGAAAGCTTTTAAATCGATTCATAAAATCAAACTTTTTCTTCCGTTCTGTGGGCACGGGTAAATTATAAGTGGTTGGTTTGTACGTGCGAGTTTTGCAGAATATTTTTTTATTTCGTGATAGTGCTTACCTGAAGATATATTTTAATATAAAACATCTGCAGCCTTATTATAAGTCCCGGGTGAAAAGTTGTTTGAATACGTAATATAATTTGTAAAAAATTTTTTAGAAACGGTTTTGAAATGATATAGTACGATTGTCTCCAACAAGACTTATTTAAAATATCTAGCTAATTATACTGTTATAAAGAAATCACATTAAATTGTACTCAAATTCAATATAAAACACGTAAATCTCAATAAATCACAAGCAAATAAAAGAGTAATATACCCCAATCCGGGATACGTTGTAATAGTGTAATCGTGTAAAGCTTCATAATGACGCAGCTTAACAACAGTTAACCCGTGGCTGCTATAACGCAAGTTGATCGTAGATTTAAATTTTAAGCTCGTAAATTAACCCTTCATCCTTTTGAAATAGCAAAGGGATTGGGACGTAATGGGCTATTTGCAAAGCGAAATGGGCCGGCCAGGCCGAGCGTATTAGACAATTTGGACATATTCCGTCTACGTTCTATTCATAAAGCCTGTGTAATCTACAAATTTTAAAGGTCGTGTTAGTAAAACTAACTTTTATGAAGTTGTTGGAGTTTCAATTGAGTTTGTACCACATGTTGCCTTGTTTCCCAACGAGCGCGTGCTGGGCGCTTAAAACTATTATGTTTTGTGTCCCTTTTAAAATAAGTTACACAATTTATAAGTGCGATCGAATTTTGGACAGCACGTTTTACAATAAGCACTTTTTGTTGGTTTATGATATGAAAACAGGTATTTGTGCAGTTTTTTAACAATTTATGCATCTATATAACTTTATATGCATCGTATAATTATTAAAATAAAAACATTCATTATTTTAACATATACAGTTTTAGCACAGAATAAAAAGTTGTTTTTAATTAAATATAATTCCTTCAAGCACGAAACGGGGAGGTTTTAATTTTTAGTCATAATTTTACACTATAAATTTTTACTGTTATTATTTTTTCTATCTACTATCTACTATTATTATTATATTAATTTTCTTTTATTGCGTCTGAGGCGCAAACTAACTATTGTAGTCTCTAGCAGAATGACCACTGCTGAGGAACACGTCTGCTCCACAGCATAATGCTGAGCCAGGGCCAGTTACAACCACAACACACACACATTACACTTAAAATATACCTTATTCCTTATTTTTGTTATTTTTCTTGCTTTTTTTACTATTATTATTCCAATTTTGTGTGTTTCTGTGTGTGTTTCGTTAGCAATAAATGCTATGTCTATGTCAATAGTATGTCTAGAATACAATATTAAAATACAGCTTTTCGTTCATTGTAACATTAAAACAATTACAAATATTTGCTATGTACAAACAATCATTCGACAATATCTCCTATATTTAACTCCTTGAGAAGGCTCCTTGCTTTGTTAAATATTCTAATTAACACACACTTAATAACACTGTCAAGAGAGTAGCGACCCTTGTCAGATTAAATTAAATAATGTAAATATATATTAATAAAAGAGTAGGATCAAATTTATGCGTTAAAAATTATATTCTACATGATCACCTATTTGCAAAATTTATTGGAAATATTTTTGGGAGATGAACGAATGCCAAGAGAAATATAACAAAAATAAAACAATACAAAAACATATATACATAAATATACTTGAAATGCATCAATCTCTCCTTTGAGAGAGATGGGAAATAGTTAAGTAGGATATTTCTAAGGGACGCGATGAAGAGGGAGCTAATTGAGTGGAATCGGGGAGCGTGTTCTAAAGGTTAACAGACTTTATAAGACTTGCTGTAAAGATGGATTGTTGCATCTATCAGGAGAGCGTTATGTTTTATATAAACTTTATTATATAAAACATAACGCTCCTCATTAGTGCATAATAATTGAAGATTATATTTTAAGTATAAATTATTCATTACATACAATGAACATGCAAACATTAAATACTGATAATATTTAAAAAATCAGCTGCTAAATGCGCCTTTTATACTAGACATTACTTAGTAACTGGTAGATATCGGTAGCTTTAATGCTCATTAAATAGCAAAGCTGCAATACTTAGGACTTGTTGGCTTGAGTTGTTTTCTACAATGTTACGTAACGTTTTTAGTTTGAACTTCGATTTAATATGATTTTTTACTCAATTCAATATATTTTTCCAAGTTGTCTCTCTACAAAAACCTTACTTAGAAGTTCAAGGAATAGATTTTAATAAATATTACTCAACTCAACATATTTTACGATTCATTTATATTTATCTACAGTATAGTAATATTTCTTTTCAGAAAACATAATTAGTAATAAAATATTAAATTAGTTCATTTAACACCTAACTAAAATGCTGTTTTTTGAACGTATAGCTTAAAATAAAATTATTAAATGTAATTAAGATAATGTCATTAGCGTATCCTATGTTACAGCAGGAAATTGGTTTTCTGAGATAATTTTAATGAACTCTCAGCTGTGTTCTTTTCCGATAAATTATTTTGGTTCCAAGTTAATTGAGTAAATAATTCAAACTTAATTAAGGATTGGAGCGTAATTTATACCTTGTAATGGAGGTCGCATTTCTACAGTTCAGCTATCGATTGTGTATTATTTATTGTGATTGCGAGTATTGGTATAGTATAGTGGTAATATCGTATTTATTGTAAGAAACTCGATTTTCATATTAATTTAAATGTGAATAAGGAGTTCGAAAATTGTTTAGATCGATATTATTATATTTAAAGAAACTATAAATTATGGATCTTGTAAGCTGAATACAATTTATGTAATTAAAATCAAATCAAAATCATTTATTCTTATAAGTAACACAATGTACACTTATGAACGTCAAAGAAGAAATACATACATATGCTTCTAATTTAACATTTACTGCCAGTTCTCAAATCAAGGGTGTAGAACTGAAGAGAAGAACTGGCAATAAATTCTCCGCAACTCTTTTTAATCGCCAAGTTTTTTGTTTTACAATAAGAATGATGCGCGGAAAGTTTAATAAACTACTACCTTGTTCTTACCTGTATAGGGGACACGCACGGAAGAACTTTCAGCTTTTATTAAATGACGAAGCTCTGGCCGTCCTGGGCTCTTGATATATACGTTTATTATGTTTATTAGCTCATAGTATTGTCTTTTATTGACATAAGTTTCACACATTCACCGTGGTCACCGTGACCACGCACGCTGTAAAGCACGCGAAACGTCGGTTAAATTTAAAATTATGAAAAATAAATGTAAATAATTGTAAATACATAACTTCAATCTGGTAAAAAATTGTTTTATTATCAAATATTTATTAGCTATTAGGCAACAAGATACCATGGGTAACATATGCTACAATCCAGCAAATACTTGTAAGCTAAAGGTATTCTAGGATAATGAGCAGTAATTATATCACCTTTCGTAGAAAAACTTTGGCCACTTATTAAACCAAAGCCAAAGTTGGGAGTATAATGTCCTGTTAATAAATAAATATCTAGTTGATAAAAGAATACGCGCGTCAGTTCTAAGCAAAGACCTACCAGGGTATAAATGAGTTTTTAAAAATTGTTCTCTATGAGTAACTTTTATGACATACAAGCTTCATATTTAGTAGTAAATCTTAAGTTTATCTTGAGCCATGGGGTATATAATATGTACCTTATGGCGTAGCCTTTACGTAGGCAACACTAAAAACGTATTCTTGATTTTTTGTTTCTTCTTTTTAATTTATATTTGTAAAGACAAACAGAAATGTAGCAAAGTCAACTTTTAAAGTACCCTACCTAATACTACCCGGACGTCAATAACAGGTACACATGTACCAAATGCTGTCATATCTGAATTCAAAGTTTTTAGTTGTTAATTTTAACTGTAAATATAACATTATTCTAATATTAGTCGATACTACGGTGGACAGAAAGTTTTTAATAAATTTAAGTTCCATAAATTTTTCATTTCTATGTAGTTTGATTGTACGTTTTCATAATTCATCAAAAGGTTTCATGCGTAGAAAAATGTATTTGACGTATAGTAAATTGTAACATTGCACACAACTGTTGGAGACAACGTCACTCGCATGATTTAGTTCCAAGTGAGCATGAGATCTGACTTAATTGAAAGCTACATAACTACAAGATGCATTTGATGTGACGTCTTTATTAATCAGTAATTACGGATTCGCATAATGAAGATAAAAGCTCATTTATTGGGTGAATAAAAACTTAGCCTGTATCTTTACAACGAATTATTTACGGTTATGCTAACAATTTTTTTAACTATTAATTATTTTTCTTATAGTTGGACAAACGAGGCCCTTTTCATTATTCGGATATAAGATTATATTTAAAATGATATCTGTCTCAAGTAGTGACTGCCTTCATTATGAACATGTATGAAGATTGTTATATCGATAAGAATAAATTATAAAGCCTGTTACTTAAAATATCACACGTTATTATTCTACTTCATGAGTTGCGCTTACTGGATAAAAGGTTCACCTCGGGAACGACACTATTTTAAACCTCGACTGACGTATTGCTCAGGATTCTCTTTCGGTCACTCTGGATTCATAAAACACGTTCCCTTTAAAAATATTGGTTTAATCTTTTCGCTTCTTCTTTCTATATAAATTGTTAGTCTCATACAAAAATATCGACCTACAATAAACTTCCATAAGTCTAAAACCAGACTGGTCCCATTTTATGTTTTAATCTTTCGAAGCATTTTTAAAGGTAAATTGCGGTGTTGTGCAGATGTGAAGTTTTGGCGTCGGTCCCGACTGGGCGATATATCACAGGACATTGACAAACAGGACTGCTGCAATCGCGGATGTCGCTGTCTGCACTTCCGTGCCGCTATGAGTAATGCCCACGTTTGTATTGTTAACATAATTGTTGTTTGCATCTTCAGTGCATTTTTACTTACAACCAATAATAGATAAAATATTGCTTAAAAATAAGTTATATACTAGTGACTTTGTTAGTAATGTAGTGTGCGTTGAGTTAATAATTAATTATCTAATTTGACCTGACCGCTCTCTAATCCTAAGCTTGTATTGCACATGGCATATTTTATTATTATTATTTTTTTATACAGAACTGGACAGACGTTTGCCACAATCCCACCTGAGGTTAAGTGACATGTGGCCTATTAGAGGGTACGCCTGTCCAGGAGATGCCTGATGCTGATTCCTGTCTAGGGAAGATGGAAGAGGGGAAGGGCCAAATCGTGTAGTAGGGATGTCAACAACGAAGGGGTGAAACTTTAGCGTGCTTTTAGATGAGTTGTTTGAAAGAGGATGACTGAATCAGGTTGTGAAGTTCCATGGAGCATTCTCCGCGGAGTGCAATCTTTAGAAGACAGAAAGGCAGGCAACTAAACGGCGATGGTCAAGATTTAAGAGTTGAGATGCAACGAGTCAATCTTTGACAGTTCATTTTCCGATTTTAACAAAGTTGTGTTTCAAGTTAAAATGTCGACATGATACACAAGTAAACAGAAATATTAAAATCCCTAAAATTCGTAGAAATCAAAGAGACGTTTTACATGCTAAATCAAGATAATAATATTATCGCAAACGTCTCAATCTGTCTCTGACGATCGCTGTGCCCGATGCGGATACGAGGAATATCAGTAATGAAATGTCAAGCAAACGGTGCATTTCTGCACAATTGCTACAATCATGAAACAATTTCGTTTTAAAGCTACTAAATCCAACAATGAGGCAGTGTTTTACGATTTTTATTTCTTTAATAAGTTAAATCCTCTTTTGTTTCTATTTAAATGAAACTTTATCAAAAGTGAATCAGTATCACATACAGTAGATTGGAAATCGGAACGGATACGGACGGATGGATAAAGAATAGCTGTGTAAAAAGGCTTACTATAAAGTTAACGATTATCTAGTTGATAAAAGGGCCTGGGACTGGTGCTAGACAGGCTACTTCTAATTAATTTGCGATATTTGTTTTAAAATAAGTGTTGTTTGATGATTTGCCGATGAGTAGGGATGTGTACCGATTCAAATTTAATGACGTGGAATAAGTGATACCTGTATCTTATATTCCATAATAAACATATTTTATTTTTTTATTTTATACATCATACGATAAGTTGTTGTAATTTTAATAATATTATTATAATATATTTTATTGTAAATCATATTTTATAATATATTATATAATATATACTACAATCTGCAAGAGCAGTCCTAGTTAAATAGTCTTACAGTATTATTACATTGAATAAAGTGTTTTGTGCACCTCATGTAAGGTTAATCGTTGATCAATTTTAAAGTGACTCGAGAGTGACAAAGAAAAAACATATCACTGGCGCATATAAAGGAAATATCTACATTCATAGTCTTTATACTTCCCAGAAACAATACTCGAAAATATCGCTTAACTTTCAAAAATATTCAAACAACTTAAATGTCCTCGCGAAATTGAAATCGATAAATTTGACTTTCGTGATTGCTCCCATAATCCCCTGTAACCACCAATCGGATGATTTGAAAATTCTATTCACCACGAATAACGGGAAAACTTAATTTTCACGGTCTTCATTGATCACGCCAAAAATAGCCTATAAAGGGTATAAAGAAAAATTCGCAGCAAAATATTCTTTAACATTTTTTTGTAAAAAGGTGTTCAGCCGTCCTATTCAATGATCGAAGTTTGCTCGTATTTCTTCTCCGTAATTCAAGTTTGATAATGAGAGGCTCTTGTAACCTAAGCCTTAAGAAAATTAATTCTTAAACAATTTACAACACAGTAAAACAGTGGAAATTCTTTTGAAATTTGGTTCCCTTTATTAGGGCGTATCAACGTGTGCTTTTCTAATTATATTTAATTACGGTAAATTGAATCAAGTCTTTGTAATCGTACACCATGAATTTTAATTATATAATAATACTATCGGCTGTAATAATATTATAGGATTTCTACTATATATAGATTGTTGTGTGTAGGTATATATAATAAATATATATATGTGTGTAATGGTGAATGTGGTAAATCACAGAACAGATTTTTATTTTATTTTACTTATGTAACTTTAATGTATGTAGTAATATATATAATATATGTAATATACGTAATATATGTAATGTAGAGGGAGATTAAAACTTGCTGAGTTTCTTGCCCGTTCTTCTCAGAACAAGGCCTCCTGATAGTTTTGCGAAGTGATGGCGTAGTCTTGCTCTTTCGCGAATTTCGTAAACGTTTTTGACATTCGTAAGCATGCTCTAAGACGTACTCGTATGTAAACTGAATAAACGTATTTTGATTGATTTTGATTGATTGATTGGTATCTGGGCCACGGCAACTTATCTAAGACTTGCCATGTACAGAAGAGATATAGCGTAGACAGACGTGTATTGTCTATTTTTTACACCCGATACGACCACACTAGCAAGAAACGTTCAAACACCGCGAACTTCCAAAGTGAGGGCTGCCTTCAACAACTTTAAACAAATTTAAATAGTGTATGTTACATTTCTACACTCAAGAATCGAACTCGAGACGTCAAGATCTGCAGTAATATAATAAATACTAAGCCACTAGGTGAGGCAATTTATATTAGGGCGTATGCTTCAATTATACTTAATTAGGGTAATTTGAATCATGTCTCTGTAATCATATACGATTTCTATATATGTTTATTTAATTATACAGTAGGGATCTAGTTATATGCTTATATAGGAATACAGAAATAGTCTATGATAACGTAGAATTTACTATTTTTATAACGATGCTGTGTGTTGCTGTGTTCATCATATTATTAAGTACTCGTAGATTCCAAAATCTTTAAAGTCCGATCCGAAGTCATAGCACTGAATCGGATTATTTCCATTGCCATAATTTAATTTTCAAATTGTGACAATGTGTTAGGGACTAAATATAAGTAATTCTTAAATATTAATTATATATACCAAATTCTAATAGACTATAAATCATTATAGCTAAGGATTAATAATAAGATATTTCTGAAAAACGAGGAATTATTAATTCGCTAATTTAAGAAACTACTCCACCAGAAAAAAAATTTTGCAAATCTCTTTTCTATACACCAATCTAAATATAAAATCATCACATCACAATACAAACATTTTTAAGCTAAAATACGTTTGCAAGTTAATAAGTTCTAAATTATCGACGGTACCAAATAACATTCTAACAAGATGCCTCCTCGTACGTAAACTACCATTCACAATAAATGGAGTTCCTAAGATCTTACCTTAGCCACAGTTTAAACGAATAGAACGTGTAAATAGCTCACTTAACCCTAGAATATAAAACAGTTTAATCTTGACGTTCTCAACGTACGTGTAGCTCCAACTTAGCAGTAGTAAAGAAATGTTGGAACTCTTGTTAGGTGACTTTGTCACTTTTCACGTCGAGCTGTGGAGTAAAGTAGGGTTCAAAGTTTACACTTTTAGTTCCTTAGCGTTATATGAAAAAGCTCGTTTGATATTGAATAGAAAACTGAACTTATACAACTGAATTCGAGTATAAGTTTGTGACGGTTCAAGATGTCGAAAAGGAGTTATATGAAATTTATACTAATATAGTTGAAGAGTTGTTTTTTTGAACGCCCTAATCTCATGGTTAAAGTCTTCGTAGTTTGATAGTCCAACTATTATTTATATACCCTATAATCACGGTACTACTAATAAGAGCAAAAATGAAGCGGTATGAATAAAAATGTTGCAAAAACAGGAAAAAAAGAAATGTCCTTTGAGTGCTTACGGTCCACGCGCTGCGTTGACGGAGAAACTGAATCAAAAAATAATGTATGATGAAATTGTTTCTGTTTAAAGCTTCAAAAAAAAGTTTGCGATAGAATTTGTCTGACTTCTATTCACCTTTGACTATAAATTTTTAACATATTTATGTGTTGTTTTTAAATAATTCCTTATATATTATATATTTCCTGATTTTACATACATTCTTCACAAACGTAAAAAAAACAATAATGGTGAAGTAAATGCGGATGAAGTCGTGTGGTGTCCTCCACCCAGTCAGTAAAAAAATCATAATTTAAAAATAGAATACAACAAGTCAACAAGAAATTTAAATTCAAGGAATCCTTTAGTGAACCTGTACACAATAAAAATCCGTTCACATTTAAAATAGGAACGCAAAAACTTTCTTAAACGGTCGCGTAAATTAAAACCTGTATGTGTTATATTCATTAGCCTGACAAAAGCTACCTTTTTGTCGGCTAAGATGACCTCCTATGCAGATCGAGCTTGAACCCATTGTACTGATTTTTATTTAGCACAAAAGAACCCGCCATTTTGTTAGGGTATCCCATTACACGCACCGGAAGTGTGAGCACAAAAGGGAGAAGGAATGGTTTGGGCTCAACTCTTATTTATTCAGGAACTCGTAGGCGAAAGTATACGTAATTCATGCGTCCTTATTAAAAGTACAACCTTGTCGAAAAAATAAGTGCTGTTTTGTAGTGGATTGATCGTGTACTTTTAGTGCCTAAATAATACTTTCAAGTCTGGAGATAAAACAGCTATAGGTTAATTATACATGAAGGCAATTTACATACCTATAGACCGTGAATCGAGAGCGCAGGCATTAACAACTGACCGGATATAGATAATTAATTGGAGTTATAATTGTAGGTAACAGTACGACATACAAGTAATTATCAAATGGGTAATTTAAAAAGTACATTACATAAAGAGGAATTTTTAATGATTTATTTAAGAATTATTATTTTTGCGTATTTATAAAAATCAAAGGCCAGTTTTCTTCTATCATGGAAGTAAATATAGGTACATGAGCTGACTGAATTAGTTGTTTTTGGAGATATAATAATTAGTATCTTTATATAAATAATGATAAAGAAGTATCACAGACTTATCAATTGCAAATTACTTGCCTTGAAGTGCACTTGGTACTATGAACTTTAGATAGCTATTGAATACGAATAAAATGAATCTAATTGCACCGTTTTAACTAAATTATTTATTATTACTGTCTCTTTTTAACACATCATAAATACATTTTGAGCGAAAGAGACGAAAGATTTACTTGCTTTAAGACCGATTTAGTTTTTATAAATAACGGGTTATTCGTAACTATTATGTTTCGAATTAATATATTTATGCTTAATAGCGATATCTGGTATTATGTGTATAGAATCGAGAAATAATATGATTTTAAATAATTATTATTATTTATTTCAGATTTGACCCATGTTTTGTCAATTGGGTGCGTACCAATCCAGCAAACAATTAGCAAAAGTCCTTTGGTTGGATAAGGGTAGCGGACCAACCCCTTAGAATCTGACTAACAATAAAAATATTAAGAAAGCCGTATGATTATAAATAAGATTTTTCATTGTCCGTTGAGTGAACTGGCAAAAGTTCTATTATTTGTAGTTAGTTAATTTCTTGTATTTTTTATTATGTAATTTTATTTTTCCTAATAAATTTCGTATGATTGTTTTTTTTTTGTTTCGTCTGTAAATTTTATTCACTTATTGTTCACTTTTGTCAATTTAGGGTCGCCTGTTAGGGCAAGAGTGTTTTTATAAATAAACTAGCTGATCCGGCAAACGTCGATTTGCCATGTATATCATTTATAATAAAAAATAGGGGTTGATCGTAGAGGAGTGAAAATTAGGGGTTGTATGTATTTTTTAATGCTGTATCAAAAAAAATTACAAAAATAAAAATTTATCTAAAAATAAAAATTAGGGGTGGACTACCCTTAACATTTAGGGGGATGAAAAATAGATGTTGTCCGATTCTCAGACATACCTAATATGCACACAAAATTTCATGAGAATCGGTCAAGCCGTTTCGGAGGCGTTTAACTACAAACACCGCGACACGAGAATTTTATATATTAGATTAATTAATTTAAAAAAAAGATTGTAAACATATCACTGAACCAAATTTAATAATTTTCCAAATAAACACGACGATTATAAACAAAAGATCAGGTCGTCTTAACACACTTGAAAGATTTTCACTGCAGTTCTACAATCTTTAATTGAACAAAGTTACGGAGATGTACACAGAGCTTAAGCTTCTCCTTTGTTTATTGTTAAATTTAGTAGCTGTGAATGTGTGTGAGTATTAAGGGAGACATAATTTTTATCGGGTTATAGCATGACATGCCTATCAAACAAATTTAAGAATGGTTTTAAGTTATTTTTATGAAACTGGGGGCAAACGTTCACTTAAATTTAAGTTTTTACCATAGACACCTGCAGTGGAGGCATTGCTATGAAACAAATCCAACAATCGTTTCAGGTTTCTGGACTGGGGGCAAACGGGTCACTTAAAGTTTTTTTGACTATGGACACCTGCAAAAGAGGTTTTGCAGGTGTCCATAGTCAATTCTCAAGTCTCTTTTCTTGACATCCGATGATTTAATTTAGCCGCGATAGAACATACAGAGAGCTACATCTCTAAGCAACGCCAAAGTATCTAGCCGACCAGAAAGAACAAGGTCGTCGACGATTAAGCGAAGTGTGCATCTATCTCTTTTCATCACAATCTGGCAGAAAGAGACTAAAGAGTTCATTATCAAGAGTGCAATTGGACTGAATTAGTTTTTTTAAATAAGAGGATTCGACTTAAGCATACGTTTATTCATCTTAGGTAAAAGAGAAACACCTTTTTATAAATAAATTTCACACAGGCACACACAATTGTATATAAAATGTTACGCCATCGAAGTGGTTTTAAGGAGATTTTACTTTTAAATTTAATCAATACCGTAATACATATATATAATTAGATATACAATAAATTCAAAAGAGCAATAAAGACATATTCAAAGGTCAGAATAATAATGAAAATTCAAGTGTAGGTATAGTGATATTAGATTCATAAAGTGAAGGTAAAAGCAGATCGCCAACCCGCTGACTCTCAAGACTCTTCCCATAACAGCTGGGCTGAGGCAAGGTACCGACTGAACAAAGTGGCGAAATATCACTAGTAGGGCAGCACGCACCCTACACTAACGTCACCTTCAGGAATAAAGCATACGACTGAGAAAATAGTGACATTATACTAAATATAATTAAGTTCTTGTATAAAACATTTTTTTTTCTTTCTAAGACTAAAGTTATTTTTTATGACTTATATACGAACATGCAGGTAGTGGGACTACCTGCATTATTTTTAAGTATCTTTTACTAAGTACATTAAACTATATATACAGAAACATCTACATTCCTTCATACAAGCAAAAAGCAGTTATATTGAATATAATATTCACAATGTTTAATTTGTTGCAATTAATTAAAAATATGTCAAAGAAGGCAACCAGTCAAGTGCGCCAAATGAAAATAAAAATAACGAATATATCCAAATTTTTCTACTTCGTTGAGTCTCGTAAAACTCGGACAATCAGAGCCACAGGGCAAAAACTCACTCATTTCAAAGTTTTGTTCAATTGTCGGATAAATTCGCCTAAAACGATTATTAAAGCGATTGAAATGAAAGATGAGTTTCAACTAATTTTATCACTTTTATATAGATGTAAGATTACATCTTAGGCGGTTTTAAAGGCTCTTATTAATGTCTCATGTTCGAAATCTGGACAACAACTTTTTCTTGAAAATCAAGTATGTCAGACACAAAAGGCAAAAAGGCTAGACTAACGAAAAAAAGACAAACGATCATATCTGATTATAAATAAGATCTTCATATCATATGGTGAAAATTTTTGAAGTAACAAAAAAGTTGTTGTGCCTCGGCTGTGCTCCAATAGATTTTACTAGTACGTAAAGGAAAATATCGTGAATAACCGACATGTCTTAGAAAAGTCGACGGCGTGAATCAGACACAGGAGGTTGATCACCTACTTGCCTTGCTTAGAATATATCACGAAGAAGATAATGATATCTAAGGCTTACGTCATGGAGTGTAGCGCCACCGTTTTTATGGATAATTTTTGTTTGCTGTAAAACAATTTATCTTATGCAAAACTACTACTATACACACTAATATGTTTGTTCTACTTAATAAATATGTATTACAAAATGTGTGTTAAGGAAGAAATCCATTCTACATTAAAATAATGTAAAAACAGATTAATTAGAATGCGCTTAATTCAAACACGGACTATGAAAAGAAGGCGGCGCCAAACCTATCACCTTGACGAACATTCCATTTTGTTAATAGTAACATGAACAAGACACAAGGAAATTGGCATTTAAAAAAAATAAGACAAATAAATTATTAATTAATTTTCCTTTATAAAATGCATAATTATAAATATTGGCTAGTTTACTGATTAATAAACGCACTATATAGAGTAATATCCTCTATATAGTGCGTAATAACTCTATTTACTGGGTTAGACCGAGTAGATAAAAGCAAATAGCCGTCTAGGCGTCTAATGAAATCCCGACAACGCGCGGTGCATTTTAATTTAATTACATAATTATCTTAGTTAGCAACTCTAAGCTGAATTCTTTAATTTGGTTGACGTTCAACATGCTAAGACCAATCAGCTACGATAAAATTAAGTTTTCTTAACTTACGTAATAATGTATTATTCATTGAGATGTTTATCATTATTATTTTTAAAGTTACTTCCAGTATCAAAAAAACATATGGGCTTTGACATACATTTCAGTAACGAGACTTAGGCCAAAATTTGTCAAAATATAGTACGTTTTTGACATGCGGGACGCTGTCTCGTTGCTGAATATCTTTAAAGGTTCGAAACTTAGTTTACTTTAAAGGTTCGAAGCCAACTATATATAACTTCAATCGCGATTCTTATGCCAATATCGAGTTTGTACCCAAATATGCAAGTTCCAGCCATCACATTTTTTTGATATTCTAATGAAAAAAATCTACCTTTTAACAACTTGTATAAAAGCAAATTATATTTGTTTATTAAATTATTTTCTAGTTACCATCGATGAATTAACTTGTAAAATATAAGGGTGTTCATAATCGAGCTATGTAGCGGTTTAATAGAATCGTGTTCAGGATGCGGTCGCCTGCAACATTCCAGATTAACCTTAATTAAGTGGGTGTTTTGAAAGTTGGGAGAATTTATCTGATAAATACAATCTGCCATGCGACATGAAACTTTTAATGTTGCACATAATTTTACCATGCGATTCGCATAAAATAACGAATATAGAAAAAATTTACTTCAAATACTTGTTAATATGATTTACGTTGATAACTACATTATATGTATATTACTCAATACTGAATTAATTTGGATGAATTTGGACAGTTCCCTATGTAGGAATTAAAATCACACAAAAGCATAAACACTTACTGAATTCAGTTGGATAAAATATAATTACAAAATAAATTATGGACATCGTAATTATATTTGTCATATTATTATTTTTATATGGGAGACTAACACTGCCCACGGACAAATACAACAGCTACTTGCAAGTAGGTGGCCGGCCTTGAAGAAGAAAAGAAGAAGAAGGTGGTACGCGCTTGAGCCAATTAACAAAAAAATATCAAAATTTATCGAAGTGATAATAAAAGCTGTATTGGCTTAGTGGTTAAGCGTATAGATCTTGTCGCAATGACTTTTTCGCCCTCGTGGGCAACTAACACTTGCACATTCAGTAAAGGAAGGCCCAAAACATGGATTTCCGTGTCTAAAATTCTGTTAATTTAAAAAATACAATCTATCAATAAATTAATTATATCTTAATTACATTTCAACATTATGTTTAAACATGTAAACCAACACATTGTTATCGCCGCAAATTCACTTTGTCTGAAGCCATAAAAATGATACATTGCAGTACTTTATGCCGTAACGCCTCGAGGCTTAGGCGTTTGGGACGTATAAGGAATGCCCGGCTCATAAACATAATCTCTATCATCAAGTGATATCGATGTGAAAATGTATTTTTTCCTTCATATTAAGCGCTCGGGTCGTTATATATTACGCGAATCTTATGTAGTGTGGTAGTGAAAATTTTATGGTAGTTAAGAAATAGTAGAATTTTATTAGCATACGTAATTAAAAATAAAATCACAATACATACAAAATCAATTAAAGGTAATTACACAATTTCCAGGCCACACGAATAAGTGAAAAATTGTACCAAAAATACCAGAAGTGAAATTTAAAGTTCTTAACTACTTAAACAGAAAATTGAGAGTATATATTTCGCAACAATTAATAGATAGGTAGCAATAATACGAAATAAATTTAATCAAAAACAGAGAAATACTGTGTTTCAAAAGCTTTTCGATCGCACACAAACTGTAACACGCATAGTTTTTTATCATAAAACTCATTTTTCGAATGGAAAAATCTCAGTATACTCTCAGAAGTGAGCTTCCCCAACCGACATATTATGTCTATAAATTTAGCAGACGTGTCCAATATTTCAGACGTTTTCACCGGCCTGACCTGTTTAATAAATCCTCTAGGATACGTGGATTGGTTGCTATGGGACATTTTATTACAATAGCATATCATTTCTGTTGTGATTTATCCGTGAATCGGATCAACAATAAAATGCCGGTGTTAAATTTATTTATCACTACCCAGTGTATATGATTATTTGTCGCTTTATAGCGGAGTGTCAGCTCGTTGTGATATGAAGTAGATATAAAAATCGGACTTGAACAGATCGCTTACAAGCGATAAAGCCGTTCATTGTAATGCTTATGTTCTGTCTAAAAGTCTCTTTATTAGAAAAATACACTAAAAAATTTACACTTACAGTGATAACTATCAACATAGCGATATCAATATATTTAGATACTTAACTAGCTTTATTTATTTTAATAATAATAATATAAATTTAATCAGACGGTATAGAAAAAGGAATCTTTGGCAAACAATGCCAATTAAAACAGTATATATAAATCGTCGTATCAACGTAGCTTTGATCACTAATGGAAACATTTCATAAATGGTTGTATTGCATAAAATAGATAAATCGTTAATTGAACGTTGACGTTTAATAATATTTCTGTCAACGTTTGATGTAAATTATGATTTTCTAGTCAGTTATTATGAATTAGCTAACTATAAAATATTTTAATAATTTTCATAAACAATTATGTAAATTGACAATAAAAATATACCCTGCTTGTTGGACGAATGGGCTTTGTGAAACAACTCACTTTAATTTAGTGTATTTTGATAAGATTTTTAAGACTTCTTTAACAATAATCGTTATATTTCATCATTTATAGTTAATTTATGTCAACCCATCCTCGAATCAATCGGTCATGACAAACAAAAATCCGTGCGTTAGTTTTTGACTCTAAGTAGGTACACATTCACTTTTTTTAATAACTGACCTTATTAATGGTAATAGACATTTATTTAGGCTAGTTAATGTATATAACCTTGTAACCTTTTAAACAAATATATGTGTTTTACGTTGGTTATCTATGTTTATTCTGGTACTAAAGGAACAATGATGGTAAAATAAGGCGAAAAGTTTACATTTTGCCTAAATTTTCTTACCCCATTAATACATTCTCACACCCACACTTTCACATTCACACCACTAGATGCTTCATCTAATTTTGTATAACTTGTGCTTGTTTGTATTCTAAACTGTATTTCTTCGATTTATTATTTAAGAGTTTATATCTATGGTTTGGACTCTTTAAACTAAAATACTATTTCGTCTTCTTCTTTCAAATTGTATTTATGCTGTGGAGAAAAGAAATAGTAAATTACTTTAGTCAACGCAGCCAATACTGTTTTTTTTAAATAAGGATGTAAAATAATCTTAAGGCATAACAGTAACATTTTTCACCTACAAACTATTATTGACGTCTATTCGGACAAATAAAGAAATAGAATGACCAAAAATTTGGCATTAATTGCGTCTGGGACATTGTGATGGATCTCACCCCAGTTAGAGGATATGTCACTCAGTGTCACCAAGATATTGTAGTAATTATTTCTTTCTGTAGCTATTATGGACGAAATACAATGATCCACTTCGCTCTCCCTTTTAACGAGAATCTTTGGAGATTTTTTTGATTAATACTGAGAGCAATGAATTATTATGGAGTTTAAATAATTTCGTTATGTTTTGATGTATTGTAAATCCATTTCATTTTCAGCAATGTCGTTTTTATTTCTAGGTCTGCTCACAGTTTTGATGAAATAATTAATATTAAAAACAATCAATAAATAATTACGACATCTCCTTCTATGTTTTTAATTTCTTCTCCTTCCTTAACTCTTATAATTGTTGTTAGTTATCTATATGAAATTTCAAGCTTACATCTAAAAGAAGTGTATGAAACCCGAGACACACATTACACATACATTTGATATAAAAGTTCCAACAAATTCGCTAGTTGCTAACAGCGCATTAAGGGTTTTATAAAGTTGCAATTTTCGTAAGAAACAAGCAGGAATGCTTTCAGTGGACACAAGTCAATCTCCGCCCCCCACTGAGGGGATGATTAATCGTCGCAGGGAGTCCGTGCGGAAAATAACTATTTCTCATGTTTTCAAAAGCCTCTTTAGTGCGCCTGCCACGGACAGAACGTTACCCGCAACTTACGACTCGCTCTCCACAATTATTGCCCCATCATAAGTGCTTAATGTCGAAAAAGGATTAATTAGTCAACGTTCAAGAAATCATGTTTGTATCAAATAGTTTGAATTGGGCATAGGTGCATTTGTTTGATCTGTAAGTTGATACCACTACATAGTATAAAACAAAGTCGCTTTCTCTGTCCCTATATCCCTATGTATGCTTAAATCTTTAAAACTACACGACGAATTTTGATGCGGTTTTTTTTAATAGATAGAGAGATGGAAGAGGAAAGTTTATATGTATAATAACATCCATTAAATAGTGGAAAAATACTGTTATTTTTGAGGTTTCAAATGTGTGTCGTATACATTTTTTCCCTTACATTGCAAACGCAGGCTGAACACTACGAGATTTACAAAATATCCTAAACGCGTAAAAAACTTGATCGATTTTAATCACTTTTCAGTAGGATGGTATAGTTTTTTACTGTAGTGTATTTAATATAGAGAGCAAATTCAATGGCTGAGAGAAGGGAGTTTGCCCTTTTTCCAAACAATAATAAGGTGGGGCTCTGGAAAAAAAAAAAAAACCAGTTTAAATAGCGTAAAAATCACTAGCAGTAAGATTCTTTACTTCTAAATAACTAACAATTAATAAGACATTTGAGAACACTAATGCTGTTATACTTCTTTTTAAACGACTAGCCTTAATAAAATCAGGAATCATATTCATATCATTTATATACATATAATCATTATTCATAGTAAAAAAAAGGTTTGATAATAAAACCATTTTTTACCGGATTGAAGTTATATATTTACAATTATTTTTCATAATTTTAAATTTAACCGACGTTTCGAAAAAAAAGGGTGTCACTGATGTGAACTACATAGTATACGATTTTTCAATTAATCAAGATTTTGAAAACCTTTTGAAAAATTAACTTTAATTAATTTGTTTTAGTAGGGATTTGTAATTTTACCAGGCACCCATAATCCATATAGAAATACCATTAATTTTCACTCGATATATTTGATTAATTCTTCAAATAATTATTTGGTTTATATAACAAACGCTGCATCGTTACAATTCCGTAATTAATGTTCAAGTAATAATTAACACCGCTCCATCGAATGATACCCATGTATAATTGAATGCAAACATCGATGGAGCTTATGAGTTTACTTGTTTAGCTAAACATTCACATGGAAGAATTTTTATTCATGTTTTCACTTGATTTCGTAAACGTGATTTTTCCTTTTACGAAAAAATCCAGATAAATATTTATCTATATAAAATACTTCATTACGTTCATGAATTTGTATTGTACGATCTCGTTTTACTTATGTGAAGTTTTATTAGAATACTAGCCGGCATACGTTGTTCTGGACACACGAAAAAAAATTAATCTAAAACGTTCTCGAATCCACACAAAAAATTTCATTGAGTCAAGCCGTTTAGTCAAGAGTTTAATTACACGTACAGAAGATTTATATATAAAAAGATTAAGCATTTTTGCATGTATCTTTAAAGGTGCTGTAAAATATTAAATTACATGTACTAAGACTGATTCCAGGTTACGTTATAGCAATAAATATTATTTTGTGGGATTGATAATTTCGGAGCCACACTTATTTGCATTTTCCGCCTATCAACCAAAAACTATTGTCATTTCACCAGGAATGGAACTCAAGATTTCCAGGTTATCCGCCATGTACATTACTAAGCCACGAAGGCGGTAAAGATTATGAGTTTGAAAAAAGAAACTTTTACAGAAACGGGAATTAAATTCGCGAAAAATAAATAAATAAAAATACTTATAATTTATAAAATAGACTTAAAACATTTATTACAATTGTTTGTTCTTGTGTCTTGATAAAAAATATGTCAATGGGTACATTATATTATTGTTATTAATTTATTATTTCTTACGAATAAAGTCCAAGCCCATGTTCAATGTTTTGATTGCAAGTAGTTACGTTTTTGTCATGTAATATGCTCCAGTGATTTCCATTCCTCTATATTCTTCGCATTTTTGAACCAATCATTGCTTCCTATAGGTCCTGCCAATGTGATGCGATATTCCCATCGGCTGTCAGTCAGCCTAGATATGTGTCCTGCCTAATTCCTTTTTAGCTTGACAGCATGATCGAGGATGTCTATGGTTTTCGTCATTTTTGTGGTCCTGGTGTGATAAACCATCTGAATACTATCAATGTCCATCATGATTATCTCCATACCCCGTTGACAAGTTCGAATTGTGCTTCTGACTTGATTTGTAAAAATGAATTTATTATGTACATTATTCGACTAGAATCTCTCACTGACCGCAATTGAATTGGTATAAAAAGAGTGGCGGAGAGTTTATTGCCAGTTCTTCTCGTCCGTTCTACGCCCTTGATTTGCAAACTAGCAGTAAATGTAAAATTAGAAGCATTTAGCATTTAATATGTATTTCTTTATTGACGTTCATAAGTGTACATTGTGTGTAAATTAATAAATGATTTTGAATTTTTTGAGAGAAAAAAGTTTTGTTGAAATCTACTCACGTGAAAAAAAAAATCAGTTCCACATTGAGACTATATGTATATCCTCTGATAGTAGTTAGTAATATAATGAAGTAACTGATTTCCCAGTTGTTTTCGAACCGAGAAAACCACATCTGCAAGCTCCCTGCGTAAATAGCTAAGTGAAAACTACAAACCAATATGTTGACTAGAAAATGACTGTTTCCTTTCAGTTTGTGAAGTCGTGCAGTTTATGAGAAAACTTGCAGACACGATGTGGCTATAGGAACTTAGGGACAAGTGCTTAGGACGTGACATCCGACATTAAGTGGCCTGAATTCTTGTTTCCACGTTTAACGATTATTTAAATAAACTGTAGCAAAACAAAGAATATATAAGTTTTTATTATGTTTCTTCAGACGACATGATGTGGTTATACAACTTCCATGTTATATTCATTAAGAGAATGTCAGCTGAATATGTCAGTTCCTATTAAGCTCAATCTAATACAGAATTTTATAATTTTATATCTTTCACTATAATAATAATTATTATTTATTTATTTATTGCAAGAATATGGTACAAAATGTTGAGGTGATACAATCGTAAATCGTTCGCATATTCTGCCACACACGATGGCGCGCAAATTTGTCTTAAGTTATAGTTCAACATTTGGTTTATTATTATTATTCTTGTCAGTTTATACTGATATCCGTATTTCCAGTGAATATCTGCTCGATATTAAGTGTTTCGAAATCGTATTTGAATCGGTATCCTATTTATAATACTAATCATTCACATTTTTATGCTCATTATCATTTCTTCTTTCTGTTGATCGCAAGGGCACTTCTTCCTTGCATCCAACTTCTTACAACTTATGAAAATATTGTAAGAATCATCTCGGAATAAGGTATTATCTTCTTTGTAACCTTACAGTCTCCGACCTTGACAGTCATACCACTAACTTATAAAACCTAAATTTCCAACATACACAAGTAATACAAAAGCATTCACTACATCCTACGCCCTCATCGTATAAAGCCGTTTAATCTCTTAATTAGGGCAAAATTCCTTGATCATTTTTCTCTATGCCTAACAAACTTGCAGTTTTAGGTCAAAGAGACGCCGGTTTCCTCGCGATGGCTTTCCTTCTCAGAACGAGCATGTGTTTATTGTGCACATAAAAAATGCCTGGGTGCACATTTACGGTACAAATGACTTTCAACCCTGAATACGTGCTTTTAGAGTTGAGACTCGCGCAGAGTTCAAAATAAAGTAGTATACGATTGCTACATTGTATTGCCGTTTTATCAACTAATTGTAATACTTGACCGTCATCCCGTGAAATGCAAGCGAGATTCAATAATAACAATCACTTTATTTATATCATAAACAACACAAATATTAATTACATAATGAATAGTAGATAAAAGGGATACTCTTCTTTAATAAAATCCCAGAGGCTCTTTTATCTCTACCTTTTAATAAATTTAAGAAATGTATTAAAGAAAAGCTGTGTAAAAAGGCTTACTATTAAGTTAACGATTATCTAGTTGATAAAAGGGCCTGGGACTAGTGCTAGACAGGCTACTTCTAAATAATTTGCGATATTTGTTTTTAAATAAGTGTTGTTTGATGATTTGCTTTTTTAAAAGAGTACCGAGAGTTTTTTACACCGGCTTTTTCTCTCGGCCTACACCCTCTATCTTCTTTGCCGATGAGTAGGGATGCCTACAAATTCAAATTTAATGACGTGGAGTAAGTGATACCTATATCTTATGTTCCATAATAAACATATTTTATTTTATTTTTTAGTTATAGGCGGTCATACTTTTAAGAGCAGTTTCTTCCAGATAACCAATAGTATTATTAAACCTAACAGCAAGAACCTCAAGCTCTTTATTTCAAGACACATAGTTTAAAAGTTCAAATAATGCCACTGAAAAGCGATTAAAATAAAACTGTCTGTTATATTTTTGGAACAAAGATATAAACAGACAAATTATGTGTATCTAGGTGCCAATTGCTAAGTAGGGAAGTTAAGTGCTCCAAATATACTGTGAGTACAGCAGGAAACAGTTTACGAGTTCAAACGATGAGTTAAATGGGCTAAAATAATATTGTTACGTATCGTTAAAGTGGTTAGTAAAATGTATGTTGTATTGTATAGAGATTTCAAGATGCAGTACGTGTTGTATGTATGTGTCACCGTAAAATTGTAAACACCGTTAGATTGTAATCTATCTCGCGAGATTGTGAACTGTCGAAAGATTGTGAACCTCAACGCACTGCTTACAATTTAACGTATTATTATTCGGTAGATTGTAATCTATCGAAGTGAAACCGTCAAATTGTGAAACGGATCGCACCTCGCGCGCTGATGGTTGAACGGAATATGCCACGCGCCACCATATTTGTTTGTTAATTCGTTTGTTGTCGAATGTAAATTGATTGTTTTGATGAATGTAAATTGATGTCGTGTCGAAAGTAACTCACAGCTTTAGAATTAGTTATATGAAATTGTTGGGAAGTAACATTTTACTTCCCAACGAATTCACAAACAAATATGGTGGCGCCGGGTATATTCCGTTTAACCAATCAGTGCGCGAGGTGCGATCCGTTTCACAATTTGACGGTTTCACTTCGATAGATTACAATCTACCGAATAATAATACGTTAAATTGTAAGCAGTGCTGAAAACAATATTAGATCTTTAAGATTGAGTATGAATAAGTTGTCACAGCCAAATATACATAGTAAAACAACTGTTGAGTTGTTAACTGTTTCATTATCATTTGTTTTTTCTAATAGACAAATAGGTGATCAGCCTTCTTAGCCTGACACACGCCGTTGACTTTTTTGGGTCTAAGGCATGCCCGATGCTCACCATGTTTTCATTACCGTATGAGTGAGTAGTTAATGCGCACATTGACAGAAATTCTATTGGGGCACAGCCAGAGATCGAACCTACAAACGCAGGGATGAGGGTCGCACGCTGATGCCACTTGGTCAACTTTGCTCGCAATTACTAAATATATATTATTGTTATTCAACTAATTGATAATTAAACATTATAAAATACGTACTTAATCACTTTAGTAAGACTTTATATGAAATATTGTTGAACACAAGACAAGATTTAATACTAGCAAACATTGCAACCTTTTTTAGTATTTTGAATCTGGTTTATTCATTTATAGACTTTCGTGTATGGTTACAATTTTATGGCGTATTACATCTGTATTCCTAAACCAAATCGAAACTACGTATTTATCCCCACTTCACATTTACGCATACAAATTCGCTAATTAAAATCTCAAATTCGGCACGCCTCGCTTGTTACAAAGGAGAATCGTGGCTTTGTTACCGGTTACCTAATTTGACATATTTCACATATAAGCAATATATAAATCAGTCCTGAAAGATTAGTCATCGCCTAAGCCACGGGGGTCAGAAAACTTACAACGACAGCAATGTTGAACGATTATGACTCACTGTATATTTTTTAATTTAAACCAATTGTTTAACTTCTACGTACGAAAACAATTAGCTATAGTAGGTTAATAATTCATCTATACTTAAGAAAACTGGTCTTAAGAGATGAATTTTTGAAATTGTATCGTCTAATGGTTTTCATACGCATAACTGTTAAGCTACGATTGTGTATTATTTGTTTAGTATATTAGAGCAGTGTTGGTGGATTCAGCCCTGCGATTCTGTAACTCACTTTTCGAACTCACAAGCGGTTTTCGCATCGGCGGTCGTTACATGAGGGCAGACCCGACTCTCATTGACTAAGTTCGATCCCGGCTGTGCACCGATGGAGTTTCTATGTCCGCCTCTAACATTCGCTCGTACGGTGAAGGTAAAACATCATGAGAAAACCAGCTAGCTTTTGATCCAAAAAGTCGACGGCGTGTGTCAAGCACAAAAGGCTGATCACCTACTTACTTACTAGATATACAGAATGGTCACAAAGCAGATACAGAAATCTTAGGCCCAGAACTGAAGAGTACTAACTAGTATATTATCTTTATTTTAAGATCCTATCTTAGAGTACATTTAAAAAAGCTCGCGAGTACTATGTATACGAGTATGTCAGACATAATGAAATAAGAGAATACGATGTCAATTGTTTTATTAGAATGGCAATACCACGCAATATCACAGACATATGTAAATTACAACCTGTGTAAATTGTCAATATGTCAAAGTCAATTTGTCAGTAGAATCTGCGACATATACATTAAGTTCCATAGTTAATTTATTTATCAAAATGGGATATAATTTCTTAATAAAAGTTAATTAACTTTTACACAACTATTGCTATGGTGACTAGTTTGTCTATTTACTAAATAACAAAAAACAGATTTTCATGATTTATTATTAATTTAATTACAGCTTAATATAGATAAGTGTAAGTTTTTGTACTTTTTATTTTTAAGACCACAATTACAACAAAAAGCGTCATTTCAATTTCAACACAGACCCACTCAACATGATACGTAAAAATATCCTACGTTTTGTGCCAGGAAACGTATAATCGTAATTTTTTACGCGTTTATAACTTGAGAATTGTAATTTGTTTGCAGTACACCTTAAATTTTCCTTAAGTGCTTTCTTGTTGCATAGTAATAAGCCTTTTGTGAGCTTTAACGGTCTCAGACGATGCCTTATATTTCGACCTTGTTTTCTATACAATGTTTTATTTAATGTTTACTCACGAATATCAGATGTATAGAGCCAATTTAGCTGTTTTCAATTTATTAATAATAATTGTTATTATTAATAAATTTAATATATATATCATTATTATTGAATATTTATTTTACATCTTTGACATTAAAGTTCAAACTGATGTATATTTAACGTTGTTATTTTTTATGCCACACCATCACGCAAACCTACATATGAGCTACCAAAAAACCCCCTTTCTTCGCCCAACGCTTTTTCTCTTTTAGAGACCCTTTCATCTTTAACCACTTTCTTTACGAACAATCTTCAGCCACATCTTCTTAACATGTATGCTGAAACCAAAAAGATTCTTCTTGGGCACAGTAGTTTAATTATAAAATTTAAGTGCTATGTAGAATTTAATACGTCAAGTACCTAGAATCTCTAATATGTCAAATGGAAGAGTCTAGCTGCCCACAACAGAGAATCCTAGGGGGCTAATATACTTCTCTCTATCTATACTATCCTTTTTTATTATGTGTAATATAGTTCTTTTCTTTTCGTATAGACACTCATATATATTATTATTATGTCCGTTTTGTGTACACTTGATATGATATATGTTCTCGGCTTGTAAGCACAGAAAGCTTATAACTACTTGCCAATTAGAAAATGGTTAGCGTAGCAGGCTTTGTTAAACTATGTTATTATTATGTACTTCTACTTAATCTATGCTTATGAATATAGATAAGGCTCATAATATATTCGAACTGCCTAAACAAGAGTTTAATAAGATAAACTACTCTGGAATACACAAAAAATATTAAAACGCGGTATTCCTACTTCACCATGCCCCCTACTGATAGAGGACAAATCTTTGTTTTTAATTTTTTATTATTATTTATTACTTAAGATGTCATGTGGAACATTGTGTAGTGGTTGCTCCCTACAAACGTCGCGTTGTGTAAAACAAAAAACTTGGCGATTAAAAAAAATGGCGGAGAGTTTATTGCCAGTTCTTCTCTTCCGTTCTACGCCCTTGATTTGAGAACTGGCAGTAAATGTAAAATTAGAATTAAAAGCATGTATATTTATTTTTTTGACGTTCATAAGTGTACCTACATTGTGTTACCTACTTGAATAGAGGATTTTTGACTTTTGACTTTTAAACTTCAATACTTTTAATTTAACGATCAGTACGTCACACATTTTGACCCAATATTTCACGAGAAATATGGAATTTCAGATCTGATTTGGGGTCAAGTGCCTGCCACAGCCTTACGGTTGTCACTTGTTTGCCTCCAGTTTTCGTTTAAACTATACAGGCTTTAAGGTGTATAAACAAACTAAATTGCCCTACCAAGATATTCTCAGAAGAGCCATTTTACGCTCCCCATTCTTGCTTTAGGAATTTGAAAACGAATTTTATGATGCTTTATTGAAATTTCGGTAAAAGCAATCTATTGCGGTTTGCTTAATTTAAATTGAAGTCTTTGATAAGACTGCGATTTTGAAGACGTGTCCTCATTTTAAATACGACTGCAAGTCTTCACCGTGTTTAATTACGGATATAAATTAAGCCACACAGTTTATTTTTACAGAGTGCGGCTGTTTTAAAAATAACACAACGTAGTTCAATTTACTGTCGGTTTCATATCAGACGGTTTGATTGAAGCGTGAAAGCTAACATGGGACGAACGAGTAATTTATGAATCCCATACCCCGTTCGATTACAATAACATACGATATCGAACGCCGCTCAAAAAGTTGATGAAAAGTTGGCGCGTGGAGGTCATTTTACACTGGGCCTTTAATAAAATATGCCGTATCTTGTATGGTTTTTACCTTTTACTCCGCTGTTTTTACGTCGGCGGATGAATTTTTGAATTTCAGATTTCGTCAACGCGACCCTTTTATAACGTCCTTTTTGTAAAGTATAAGCACAGCTAATCTCTATTACACCGTTACCGTAATGTTAATTTAATTAGTTCCCGTCTACCGAGTTATAATTAAAAAAGACTTTTTGAAACATCCAAAGCCCTTCAAAACTTTAGATATTAAAGCGTCGAAAGAATTTTTCGCTATTCATAATATCTTCTAAAAAAATTTCGGAATTCGATTAAGCTGTGAATATAGTCAAAACTTCAATCTTTGGGAAAGTCCTTTTATAGAAGCGGTATTATGAAGGCTGTGGATGAAAGGAGTAAATGGTGTGAAATAATCTGAGCTCTTAGTTCTACGTAGCTGAAAACGAATTTATTGCTTCTCGATACTCATAGCGACCCATTTTATTGACACCTTAATACTCGCAGCTGCCGGCAGACGTTCGCCAATAGCAGTTATTCACATTATTTTCCAATACACCGCTAACAGTTAACGAAATATTTACGTGCACGCCCTGCAGTCAGTGTACGGCAAACAATCGTAAAAAATAAGCGAACAAGGGTTTTCAACGCGACGCAACTTTAAAAAAGCAAAAAGTTACAATGCTGTTAAAAGTTGCACGTTATGGGAATGAAAAAATTCGCGACGTGAACGGTTTATTATTTTTCCGACACATTTGCACTTCGTGACTATCTGTCACTGTACTAAAACGACGAATAAGACACAAGTATCAATGTATATTTTATTCATTTGATTCAATATTAAATCTCTGTATACAAAATACCGTATTATATTGTTATCATCTAAAATACCCACAAATCACAACGAACCATTTTCTCAATACATTTACGCCTTGAGTCAAGTCAGTTCAAGTGATGTGGTTGGTCAAAATTTTACGGTAAATAATTGAAGTGCTTCATTATTTTACCTGAGATCGGGGAGCTGTATACGTTTCTATAATATAATAATTACATCAAAAGCTTTATCTTACGACCTGAACTATTGCTTTGAAGGAATGGATAAGACTGGGATGAGTTAAATGTTAAAACTGTTTTGGTAATATATTATCTATAAATATAATGATGTAGACAGAATTTGAATATTATAATCTCCGAGCCTATCCAGGTGTTGCGAAGTAAATATCAATATTTTATTGTTTAGTGAACAACACCCGAGAGATCAATAAAATTTGTTTGTTTTGTAAAATGCTCTCCGCTGTCTGGTTTATAGATTGTGTACATGAATTATTCAGATAATGGAATGGAAGATAGCTAACAGTCCATTTCTTTTAATGTTTTGCTTTATAAAACGTGCCCTTTGCAGTTTAAACTGGAAATGGTTGTTTACACCTGGATAAATTCGTGAGGAAACGGTTAATTGCGTTGCAAACTTAGTTTTTCTTATAAAAATGTTGGGGTTTTGTTACGAATAAACGTGGAACATTATTACAGTACTTAAAGAGAAAACGTAATTAATTGTTTTTATATTTATTACATTCGTTAAACTTGATTACTAGAAGTTATTTTGCACTAAAAATTAATGTACATTCGTAATATTAATTATTTCAACTTTTGTTTGTCAACACGACGTGACAATATCCAGTGACCCTAAATGGGTCTTGACATCCGTTACTTTTATTTTTTATAGACAAGTACCAGCCTTTAGTGTCTGACGCAGGTCGTTAAGTAATGCCGTAGGAGAAAGTGTTTATTGCGCACATAGAAACCAAATTCCATTGGTGCACAGCCAGGTGATTGGAACGTACAACCGCCGGGTTGAGGGTCGTACTATTAAGCTACTAAGCCAACACTGCTACGCGATTATGTTACATTTAAATCAAAATACACTTTACCATCTAATAATTGTTTAAATTGAAATCAGAATTACGAAACTTGATTCAACAACATTATTTTTTAAATACACAATCACAATATCTCAATATAGATCTGATAAAGATAAAAAAGAGTACAATAATGTTGCTGACATGTAGTTCAACTTACCGAAAGTGTGTTTCAGAGTTACACGGCCGCTGTCCTGCCTATAGTTACAAGACCAAACTACATTGTTTTAAATAAATTGAGACAAAAAGTACGTAATAATACGTTATTAATTTAAGCACTAACAATTAATTATCTTAGTACTCTACAATGAATTATAAACATGACATGATATGTTTATAATTTATTGTGTTATGTTTGGATGTATTACGCGTTTCACAGTATCTGAAATGATATTTGAGAACAATAAGCAAAATTGAGGTAAATAAATTAAGTTCAGGTTATTTACTGGAGACTAAAACCAAAATACACAAATGTAGTCAAATAAATTCCCTATTATTTGTTCGTCTTACCTACAAAGTCTGTTTTGGCTCAATTTTATTACAAATATTTTAAACGAAAACTTATGATTGCCCGATATTGGAACATAATTAAACCTCGAGTGAATCGCATCGTCACAATACGCAACCCGTGGACGCCCTAAAATTATTTACCTTTCATTCCGTTCGCTAAATGAGTAGGTTTATTGGATTAAGTCCAGAAAGCTTTGCCCTTAATTTGGGCTTTCCAACAAATAACTTTACTGTTTTCTCAAACTCGGACAGCTCTTAAATAATTCTCTTAATTAAATTTGTACACAAAATTAACTACATTTCGGTAATTCAGTTTTTCTGTCCTACGTTTTCATTAGTACGTGATAGGATTTTGTAAGCTTACCTTTCTGGTAGACGAACTAGACTTGTGTGGGATTGGGTAGCTATATGCAGCTTTGTGCTAGGAGATTTTTAATATGGTGTCAGTACGTTAAGCTGCGTAATTACATTCTTCTTTAATTAAGTTACGGGCGGACAAATTCAACATAGTAGCACAACCTTTTTTCTTTGGATAAACCGAAAAGGCACGCTAATGTAACTAAATTATAAGGTTTACCATTACTATCACATTACCATTACACTTAATATTTCTTATAAAACAAATATTTATAAGTGTTGTATAACACAATTTTTTTTACATTTAACGTTACTTAATTACTTAAAATGTCATGTGGAACATGGTGTAATGGTTGCAGCTCCTTACAAACGTTGTGTAAAACAAAAAACTAGGCGATTAAAGAGAGTGGCGGAGAGTTTATCGACAGTTCTTCTCTTTCGTTCGCCCTTGATTTGAGTACTGACTAGTATTATATAGTATTTGCAATAATAATACTTTAAATTATATTTACTTTTTAAAATAAATTTGAAAATATTTTGTTGTTTATGTAAATACACAGTGCTCCAGATGTCTGTCAGGAGCCATTGTTTTTTATTACTTTTGAATTTCAGTCATAATGGCCTTAGTAGTGGTACTATATAGTAGGCAACTACTAGTAGAATATCTAACGTTATCTATTAACGGGATGTAAAAGAAAGATATTTACCTTTAATTTTTAACAAAGAAATGATTTGTAAAATAAAGAACAAGTGAAATAGTTTTAAGTAATAATAATTCCCTGAGAAAAATGCATTTACCACGTGCACTTCTGGCGCTGTATTATTAATGCTTTTTTTACTTGACATGTTTACATTTTAAGATATTTTACTTCACCGAGCGCCATATATAACTTGCTTTTTTCACCTTACGTTTACATTTTAAGATTCCCTACGATATTTCCCTTCACCGAGCGCCATAGATAAAATAAACACTTACCAAGTAAACATCAGTCGCAACTTGCACAGTTAATTAAGTGTCTATCAAAATATGTCGTTGTTGCGTGCACTGCATAATTTACGGTATTAACGAAATGCTGTGTTTCATCGACAGAGGCATACCTAGTATTGTCAGACACCATGGAATACTTTTTGAATTCTAAAAATTATGTTATTTGATCACAAGACATAAGGTAATAATAATAATAATAATCTTTATTCATTTTTCTCACAAAAACTTAGTACATAAACAAGTGACAGTTATATACTAGTATAGATAAATAACTGTCTTCTATTTAGGAAAATGCTAGTTTGTGTGAGACTGATGCCTGCTAAAGGTACCTGTGTCTGTACCTGAGGGCATCAGGCCTCTACCACTTCGGATCCACAGAAGGTCTTAAAAAGTAGAGAAAAATTTAGTGAGAATAAACAATCATTATTACATAGGCTGCAACGTTAACAAAAAATATTTATAAGAATACACATATAAGGAAACCATATGGGGTATGTGTGCGTAAGTGTGTGTATGTGTGTGGGTGTGTGTCTGTTTATGTATTATTACTTAATTGTTAATCTAATAAACGTAAAACTATTATACTATAAATTAAATTAAAGGTTTATTTTAATCGTTTATGTATTTGTTTCGGATGACGCTATATGCCATTATTGTTAAATCAACTTCAGTAGAAAATAAAGCAAATATAATTGAATGTATCGTAATTAAAATTATGCTATAGAAAATTACCAAATATTTACTAGAAAATAAATACAGACGTGTTGGATTGTTCGCTTGAAAATTGATTAAACAATACAAAGCAGAAACCAATTAATGCCAACTGCAACAAAACGTTATTTCAGAATTATTAGTTTAGTTTTCTGAATTCTGTCTAATTTTCAACGGTATTCGAGATTCGGCTATATTATGACAATTGTAGGCTCATAATGAATGCTTTACAATAAACATTTATAACATTATTGGCTATGGTCTGCAGTTTCATGTGGTGAACCTTAAATTCCTATTCCTGAATGTATTTCAGTAATAATAAATCAAATTATTCCGGAAAAAGGGAATCCATTTACATTGTATTTGAAACATAAATAGATCCCAGATTGCATACGAAAAAAAACAAAACATTCCTACTTAACTGGTGGAATTTTACTCTACGACCTTTGAATCTCTATGCTCTTTACTCTTTATATTCATTTGTTCTTGCAATTCTAAGTACTTCATGCAAACTGAATGCGATGAATGTAACTCACGGAAATCAACTTTTGTACTACACGTTTCTCAATTCGGGGAATGAAAGAAAATAGTTGTCAGTTTCCCGGCAGATATTAATTTTGTTGTCAGGATATCAGACGTGCATTTTCATATAACGTTGTGTTCTGATTTCTCGGAATTTGATCCGCTTTACCACCGCGCACTGCACAACTGTCGGTATGACATGTATTTTTCATTGTAAAAGATTTAAAACACCATAACGTTTCAATGGTTCAAAAAAGTGGAAATGTTAGACGAATGACGGATTATGGTACGCTATATTTGGATTAGAGATATTGAGCAATTACAATCTAACGAAACACTCGATCGCTTATAAATTTACATTCTCACTCTTCTTGTTTTTGATTTCACAAGCAATGAAACATATATATAACGAATAAATGTATTGCTTAATCTTAAAACGCATACTTCAAAGACGGATTAAGTTCGCCCGTGTAAAATTTATCTTACACTTATATAACTCAGCGTACTTACTGCGACAGGAGCGCCAATCGTTGCTGATAAAAACTTCTCGTTCTACAAACATCCGGGCACTGGCACACTCAATTACTAGAGTTTGTTGCACTTGGATTTTTTATTAATCCAATCTTCGCTATTTACTCAGGGTTTTGTAAGACTGTAAAGGATTCTTGATATAAAGGTGATTTTCTTCTTACTTAATGTGTATACATACTGTGTGTGTGTATTCACGGGAAATGTTTTATTTTACAATCGTGTAACCCGAAAAAGGTGGATGCAGTTTGAGTTCATTTTTCTTCAGCATTTCCAGTTTTTTGTACCTACCCGCAGCTATAATTATTGAATACAAACGTTCATTATAACTGAGCATTGGGACGGTTGGTTATATTTACTTTTAAAACAGTAAATATTAATAAATCCGCAAGTAAAATGGCCGAGGTCTGTAAACATTACCTTTTACAAGACTTTTTAAATATTTCGTTTATGATGCCAATATTAATGACATTTAATTTTGCTTAAATCGTATTACGAGTACACATAGTATATGTATTAGAAAATATTTGGGCAACTAAAACACCTATATAAGCTACACGTAAGATAACCCCAAAGGTATGCGTAGCTGATGCCAGTGGTTTCAACAGCGTTAAATTAAGACACGTGCATATTTTAAATGCGCGCAAGGTACATGACTATTATTTTATTACGAAATTATTTTTAAAACTATGATATCTTATAATATGACCATATTTATCCAAAAAAATTATATGTATAACGATTAATTATGTTATAGAAACAGCTTCGGAAATAATCAATTCATAGAGCAAATTTTAAAACGATTAAAAACAAAGATTCGTTCTACAATTACAGTGATAAAAAGTGTAAAACCTCAAACTATGGAGCATAACTTCGTTAGTTTTAAATGTATCGGGAGTTGTAGAAGTGGTAGCGTTGTCAAAGTGCCTATATCACGATATAACATACACCTAACCGAGGAACGTGCTGGTTGGACATTACCCCAACTGGGAATTGCTAGAATTTCTATGGGCCGAGTTACCGCATAGTACATTTGTACAACGCTAGGCATGTTCGGGTACATTTGATATTCACAATTTTATACTAATTAGTTCATGGAAATTCACTTGTTTATGCTGATTACGCGATTATATATTGTACTTAACGCCAAGCACCTTAGTTTGATTAAGTTGATTTTAGTAAACATGTTTACGTTCATGTACAACTACAATCCTAACGATTCAAGCTAATCAAAACTAGCCCAAATTGTGTATAATAAATAATGACATAAATTTATCAACTGTAACTTTTTAATACTTATATTATATTTTTATTAAATAATATCATTAATAAAAGAACAATAAAAACAAAAACGAACCTTAAAATATCTAGAATATATTTTTAAAAGGAGTCCCTTTAGGCAAGGTTCCGAAGATACTGGCAGCGTTCCCCCTTTGAATAGCTAGACTAATTCTTTGTCCGAAATAGCTGCCAGCTCTTGGGTCTCCTGTGATGTAGACTAACCTTTTTGATATTTCCTTGAAAAGCCTTATAGCGCTAGGACCCCACGGACCAAGGGTATTTGCAGGATTTAGCTTTTTCAGCCGCATCACACCGCACCAGCTCTGTCATAGGTACCATGTAGATGGGAAGAGGCCAGTGTGTCTGAACAGGGTGCATCCCACACTTCCAAGGAATCAAACTCATACCGTCCGGTCTCTTGGCATCGTCTCTTGCATTTCAGTCGGCTCAAGTAGACTTGGCACGTTGACGGTGACAAGGCCCCGGTGTATGATATATATAATAGTATTATAGAGTGAAGATAATTTACTTGTTTGGTTGAACGCAAAAAAAATAATGAAACACCACGAGAGCATTTATTATTTGCACAACTCTTAAATTTACGCGAGTGAAATATCTACGTAGCTAGTCGATTTTATGAGGAATTTGTTAAAAGCTTTAATTCATTGATATTAGAGCAGTGTTGGCCTAATAGTTTAAGCAGTGCCTTTCAACCCAGAGGTCGTGCGTTCGAATCACAGCTGAGCTCCGATGAAGGTAAACAGCAGATAACGGCATAAGCCGAAAAAATTACGTCGTGTAACAGGCACAGAAGGTTGATCACGTAAAGCTGCCTATTAAGAATAATTATCACGAAACAGATATAGAAACCTAAGGCTCAAACCATAAAGGTTGTAACGCAACTGGATGTTTTTAGACTAGTCTGTAGTCATCGTTAAACAATGAAGTAACAACAAACTTTTATTTTTCTTATTGTTTTATATAAGTTGAGACATCTTTGCATCGTAATCCGGTCTAAATGGCTAAATAAAACATTCATATATCTCCTAAAGCCAACTACTTTATGAAGATAATACTTGAAGACATATTTTGCGTGAGGTCTCGGGCGTCTTTCCAGCTTTTCCTTATTTCCCTAGGGATAAGTCAACTACAGAGGACATAAGTTGTACCGATACTGGAAAAATAGAACTGAAATGAAGGCACGAGATCCGGAGTAAAATTTTACTTCGTAATATATAAAATGTATGAAACATTTTTTATGCGTCGAAGCTTTCCAATAATATGTTTATCAATCTAATGTCGCGCGTGACATCGTTTTTTTAATTTATATCGTGTACCTATAGTTTATTTTCAATTGTAATGGACTCTTCTCTAATAAATATAATATCGCTAAAAGTAGGATGTTGTTGTCGTGAATTTTCGGCTAAAATACAAAAAGTCATTCGGCAAATAAAATAGTCGACTTCCACAACAAAAGTGCAACAAACTGCATTGATAGATCTGCAGTACGAGGAAGTTTATTAATTCTTCATTTTATTCATCTCTCATTATATTAAGTTTAGCATATGGTAACTCCATATATATAAATCTATCAATTAAACTACTCAGCATTGTTTAATCCTCCGTTTCCCTCCATCCCTCCATCTACAGTTTTAATAAATCCACGGTAGATCTTATAAGTTAATTCACTTGTTAGCAGATATTTCACTGCTTTTATACACCAGTTCAAGCAAGACTTATAGAACGATTCGATGATGGCTGTATGCAAGTTCTATATATGATAATACATTTCTTTAAAAAAATATCTCCAAAATAAAAAAATTAAATTGGTAATATTATAAGTTGTGAAATTAAGAAAAGTCAAATATGTATACTTTGCAAAACAAAACTCAATTATAAAAAAGAAAGATAAACAACACAAAAACCTTGTATTATTCATATTCTACATAAGTTTGTAATCCGGGGTGATGCCAGACTAATAAGATTAAACGTTCCGCCTCCAGTAAAATTAAGTAAGAATGAGCCGGTATGTAATGTATACTGCCAAATTCCCAGCACGAATCGTGGGGTCGTGTTCGTCTAATTACCCTATATTTATTGACTTACCCGACAATAGCTATTTTAATTTATGCTTGTGTTGGATGAATACGTTTCTTACGGAATGTGTGGCGTTCAAAAGCAGGTTAAAAAAAATCTTGTTAACATATTTCTAGCAATTTTATCTGGCTAGTCACTCTTGTACCTATTTTAGAATATATCAAAAAATATATCCTACCTATGTTATTCAGAGGTCATCGTTAGCTCTGAGTAATGGTGAAAGTTTTAATTGAAGCAGTAGTTTGAATATTCGTTACAAGCATACAAAAATTAAATATATTAATTTAGATATATTATACGTCTTTTGGCGCGTTAGGGAAAAATTGAGAGTAAATTTTTACGATGCGCGCGCACACCGTCACAAAAAGTCGACACCCAGAAGTTAGTTATAGTCAACATTTTAGTTTTTTCTATTGTTAGTGTCGTTTTTTCTACAAACGTAATTTTTTAAAAGATTATTGTCATGTTATCTTGTTACGCCAAAGAAGTATAACTTTTCAACACAACGTTTTTTTATCAAATCCAGCCACAAATATGTCTTAATAATGTGTCTACATTGTATGATGATGTATAAAAATCATTATTATAAAGAGAAATTCAATATAAGTATGTTTGCAAATTCATATTTCATTTATTACTCAATATCATTTTAATAAACATAAGCATTAATAAATCTAAAGCAAAAACGTCTCCGATGTCGTTTAAGGAATACATTATGTTTCCGAATACAAAACATAAAAGTTACGAAACCTCACCTCGTTACGTTTTCAATAGAATGTATGAATTCCATACGGGCTTACAATTTTTGTACTTAATTGGGTTTCTTAATAAATTAACATGAATGAAGGCGGATTTTCACATGGGAATGTGGTGTGATGCTGTGATGCTAAAAGTATAATGGTGTTCGTATTTTAAATAAATTAAGAAAATATTTTATACAAATTCAAATTTCGAACAAAGTTGTTACTGGCTGTGTTTCACATTTGAAAAAAAATTACTACCGGTGATGTTATAAAGCCTTCTTCGATAAATCTATCCAACACATTCCCAGAGATAAGCTCGTTCAGCAAAGCAAACATTCAGATTTGTAATATAAAGTTCAAGATTCAAGATTCAAAGCCTTTATTACAACTAATACAAGAGAAACAGAAGAGTTTACAAAATATAAATGTATACGAGTATAAAAAAGTTCTTTAAGGTTTTGTTGCACAGCTTTCCTCTTGTACAGCTTGCCTTTGTGGCACAAAGGCCTCCTCCAGCTGTTTCCAGTGCTTCCTATCCCTGGCAAGTTTTTGCCACAGAGGACCAGTGGCTTTTTTGAAGTCATCAGCCCACCGCGCACATGGTCTTCCTCTCTTTCGCTTGGTGTTGTAGCGAGGTGTCCATTGGGTGACTTTTTTCGACCATTTTGCTCTCTGGCCTCTGAGCAGGTGTCCTGTCCATCTCCATTTAAGCCTTTTGGCTCTGGTCACTGCATCTTCCCAGTTGGTGATCCTTCGGAGATCTACAGCTCTTTTCCTGTCATTTCGTGTGTAACCTAGTATGCTCCTTTCCATACTTCTCTGGCAAGTCACAAGCTTTTGACTTGTGACTTGCTTAGTGGTCCAAGTTTCGCAGCCGTACGTTAGGATAGGTAAGATGCAGGTGTTGAAGATGCTCCTTTTGATCCTTAGTGGGTACTCTTTATTCTTTAGAATGTGTTTTAATGACCAGAATCTTTTCCAGGCATTTGAGGTTCTTCTCTCTATTTCCTGATGGGCTTGGTCTGTCATGGAGATGAGTTGTCCCAAGTATATGTAGGTTGTCACATATTCTAGGCTTTCATTCTCTAGGATAATAGTATCTGGTGTTTTGTTTGTCATGGCTTTTGTTTTTGATTTGTTCATTGTTAAACCCACTTCTTTGCTTTTGGTTGCCAATATAAAGTACTACAATATTTATCAATGTTGTTTATGAGCAGTGTTTGCGTATTGGCTTGAGCGGTCTTCTCTCTTCCCTCAGTTCGTTAGTTCGAAGCTCGCCTGTGCTCCAATAGACTTTACGTTCTATATGTGCATTTAAACGGTGAAGGAAACCGGCGTGACTTAAATCCAAAAAAACTTAAACAAAAATTCGATTGCGTTTTTCATACACAGAAGTCAGGAAACAGATAACGAAATCTGATACCAAGACCGAGAGTTGTTTTTTTTATAGGACAGTTGTTATTCTGTCAATTATGTTTATATTTTTGAAATGAAACTTCTTTAGGCGCGAGGGTTAAATTTTTACGGATGAAACGCAATAATAATAATACTAGCATCACGAAGATGTACAGCGTTTTTGTCGAAGAAAAGGGAGAGAGCGATTGAGACCGATTGAGAGAGAGTGATAAAGGGCGAATGTAGCATGATGCAAATAGCCATAGAGCGAGAGTAGGGAGCAAGCAAGTGAGAAAGATCGAGAGAGAGAGTGAGATAGAGCGAACGTCGCATCACGCATAGTGCCATGGCGCGAGAGTAGGGAGCAAGCAAGTGAGAAAGATTGAGAGAGAGAGTAAGGGAGATCGAGAAAAATAGAAGTATACATATTGGTTGAATTAATCGTTTAGTAGTTACATATTAGAACTTTAGATGGCAATTCTGTCGCATAACGTCTTGTGCAGTAAACGTAGATTTTTTATTTATTTATATTATCATTAGCACGTATACAGTGTGAATATAGATATATAAATACATGGAGTGATCATATACTGGTATACGATCATTATTGGGGCTTTTACCTTAATAGTAATAATTCATTTACAAAGAAGTTTCACTTCTGATATGTGTACTTTGAAGGCACGCACTTTTTATTTCATTTTCAGCTCAGTTTTAATAATCAAATCATACATCAGCTAGTTAATATTTCAGTACTAATAATACATATTGTCTATATATTTTTACTAATACTCGAGAATGCTGATGAATATAACTCAGCCAGCATACTGATTGATGTTCTTTTGTCACTTTACTATTCATTCATTTGATTATTAAGTTTACTCTTACATAATACTTAACTATTTCAGTTAGTGTAATATCTGAATGGCTTGCCATGATTGCCTGAAGTTTAGTTGAACTTAAAACTTGTAAACAATGCACTACAGACTCCAAGAATCTTTCCGCAAATAACTCGCTTTGAAAGATGAAATAAAAACAAGCGTATGAAATATTTTGAAAAGGGAGCAAATCAATTATCCCTTCGCATATCCAATTTGAATAAAACAAACAACATCTACATGTAAAAATCGTTTGTTTCTGACATTTTGTTCAATGACCTTGGATGTTGATTTATGGGGCGCTTCGACAGTTAGACGTCTGAGGGTTATTACGTCTCAGAAGGGATTTAACCCGGGATTTAACTAACACGCATTGAAACATTCAAATTAATTTTCGTAGAAATCCATAATTGACGTTAGACCACTCACAAAACTTTTCTTTTTAACAGTCGCTCAACTTTTGTGTTATTAATAGAACGCGCGCCTACACCACGTGAAAAGCAGATACTTTTAATTGCTTTAATATTAGTTACTATATTAGGTTTTAATCCAGAATAAAAATTTGGTCTGCTATTATGATAAACTATGGTGGATTATATATATAATATGACCTATTTTCGCTTTTGAAACTGACGAAAACGTAAATTCTTAGAATAAATTAGCATACATTTAAGTATAGGATCGAACGTTTATAATATGAGATATCCATGACTAATATTATAAGCAAACTCCATGGGCGAGGGGACTGCGTAATTAAATCATTTTAATATCGATCTTTTGCCAAAGTTGATTTTAAAAAACTAAAATATATATTGGCAAATTAAGTAGTAAACTTTCCTCGCATATTAATATTTGGGAAATGTTTCAAAGCTCTAAAGAACTCTTACTTTTCAACCACTCCAAGTTGTAAGTACATACATTGACACGCGTCACGTTCCTCATACCTAACACATTAGCGGAGACTTCAAACTAATCAAGACCGCGGGCTCGTCCGCTTTACACATGTATGTTCGTAATTTATTATCGTTTATTCCCATAAAGCAATCTGTAGGGATCGTGCTATTACGCAGACTCCGCTGAGATCCCTGCTCCAGTGAAGTTCGGGAGTGGAAAGACGCCGGTCGCTCCCAACGCTGGTCCACACTTCGCCAACTATATCCGAGACGGTCGAACGGAAATTTGTGTTCGCGAGTAATCGTTGGATTTGTTGTGTGGTTATTTGAAAGTGTTGTAATCATTACGGTAAGTCACGGCTAAATTTAAATGTTGCTTTTAATATTTTCGCGTTTTTCAAACAATGCTTTTGTTTAGATTGCAAAGTTCTGAATTAACTGGGAGATATTTTTAACAATTTCTCACAATGAGCGCTCATAATGAATACTCACATAAAAATGCAAATGCCTTGTTCAATGCGTGACATATAAAAATGCTGCTTTTGATAAATCGGACAGCATTTTTTGTCTTATATGCGTAAAATGGCCTTATATAATGTAAATGTTAGGAATAGTAGGACGCTGATTTATTTCAATTGATTTCATACTTGACGCTGTCGACTTAACTTTGAACTTTAAAATACTTTTATTTTGAAGTGTCATTAGTTAGGTAAATATGATAAATGGCAGGCTTGAATGTACGCAAACTTAAACTCAAATCTTTATTGCACTCCTTATGTTATAATTTATTACAATAAGGACCTTGGTTAGGCACAGCAATGTTGTTAGAGGGCATGCTTTATTAAAATTAATTCTATTCTTATACATTTTTATTCTTATAAGATACATTATTTATTTGGTATATTTGCTTTGGCTTCACGTTGCGAAAAGGAGAATAATAACTTTAAACAATAAACATAAACAATAAAGAAATTTAAGTCTATCAGTTAGTCAGTGAATGTATTATTAGCCATGTATGGAATTATGAAGAAACTTTTCTTACTATTTTCTTTCTTATTCCATTTTGAAAGTATTAATAGTGCATGCTTTTCACGTGGTGTTATTTTTAGAATCATTTGCGAGCACAGTTAAAGTAATCAATAAAGATTGTTATAACATTTTTTTAGTAGGTTATGGGTTATGGGACCGGAATTAATATATAATATAAACGTCTATAAAATATAACATGACGCTATTAAAGAAAAGAATGACTGGTCACCTTATCTTGCCTTACAAGCGAGAGACTGTCTTACTAAGGAAAAAATATATTTTAATGCAAATATCACAAAATCAAAAGTATACCTTTCTAAAACTATGAATAGAATTTTTTAAACAATTTTGTGTTTCTTGTATCTTAACACAGCATGGCAACATGAAATATTGATATGAATGTAAGAATAGAATATAAATATGGCAAAATTTGTCATTTAATATAATTGCTATATGAAAACGAACTTTCTTGTCTACCGTAATTAAAATTTAACTCTTCTAACAATATTGTGTTGCCTATTAATAAATCCTGCTTACATACAGTTTACTTTTAGACAGGTATTATTAACTTAGGGGTGGGCTAAATTTCACCGACTTGTTACTAAGAAATGGTATATTAATGAAAATTTTTATTTGATTACAAAAATAGTTCAATTATTAGTTTCAATTTTAATTCAATTAGATAAGAAATTGGCGAAATCGTAGTAATAGTGTTTGTAGCAAGTTTCTTTACCAATTTGAAAAACCTTTTACATCGACGTGCAACGAAAGCAAATCCAGTTTTTAATTTTGATTTCCAGAATGTTTATTATTCTATTGAATGTATATTTATATATATAATAAAAGGTCCATATATAAAAGACGTAATAGGAATTATATATAGTAATATATACAATTATATTTGTGTAGAACAAATAAACAAGGCAATGATACTTTAGTCTTAAGCGGCCATAACTGTATCAGTCCCATTCTTATTAAGATACGTTCTACGTAATTCATAACTGCACGCGATATTATTTACGCGAGTATTAAATAGGAACAATTTACCGCATTTTTTTTAAATATATTAAATCTAAAATTATAAGTTTACCGTTATCTGTAGTCAAATTTGCGTTATAACACGTGACAAGTCGGACAGTTTTTATTAAAATTCATACTAGATTTTAATATATTTACCTCTGTTAAATAAGTTACTTAAGAATAATTACAAATGAAAACATAAATTAATATACCAAAAAACTATAACTTACCTTAAAATATAATATTAAAAGGAGTCCCTTTAGGCAATGTTCCGAATATACTGGCAGCGTTCAGCGTATTCATACTTATACAATTTGCCTGAAATCTGAATATAATTATTTTAGCATAATTGTAAAAATAAAAATAGGTAAGTATGGTAAGGTATCAGCTTAAAATAAATTTGCTCAAGCGCTGTTTTAGTTGGTTGTTTGTTTTTAAGTTTTTAAAGTAAACATGTATTTTTTAACAAATTCCAATACACGTAGCAGTGTTTTAATTGAATTTTACGCAGTTTACATGATGATAACAATTGGTTATATACTTATTTTGTTTCTCTATTTCGTAAATAAAAATCTTTGTTATAAATACGAAATACAGATTTTTACTGTATTTGTCATTATCCTGTATGAATGTTAAGATCTTTACAATCATTTGACAGATAAATAAGAAGGGTAATGAAGACACCGCAAGTTTAAAACATACTGCTTAACAACCGTATTACATATTATGAGTGCAATTTAAATTTTAATAGTATTTAAATTAAACATCCTCAAAACTATAAACGCAAATTTATTACATTATTTAAATAACTCGCCATTTTGAGGCTGTTTCGGCCATCGTGGTCGCTGTCACATCCAGTTGACAGACTCTTTGATATTTTGACTAAAGTCTATTCATTTTTTGCTACATTAACGCCATCTACTGCCGCGAAGTTTTTATCGCCGTGAACGGTTCATCGCGGCTGGTGGAATTATTAATTAATATATTAAAAACTCGAATTAACTTTGTTTAAATCTCGCGTAACAAATATAATTATGGTCATCAATCAATCAAAATCAAGACGCAAAAATGTGTTTTTAATTGGGTATAATACTTGTATATAGTAAATTATTATCTAATAAAAATAGATTGCCTTCAAAACAGTAAGTATATAATTTTGATAAAATTCTCGTTACAAGTTAACCCTCTCGTGGAAATTGGCGGTTGTGGTCGCATCTGGGTTGTAATTAAAATAAAGGTACTCGAGAAATCAAAGCTGAAATTGTTTTAGGTAATACAAATACATAATGTACTAAATTGTGGTTAGTAGTTAATGATTAGGGGGGGGGGGGGGGGGGGGGGGGGGGGGGGGGGGGGGGGGGGGGGGGGGGGGGGGGGGGGGGGGGGGGGGGGGGGGGGGGGGGGGGGGGGGGGGGGGGGGGGGGGGGGGGGGGGGGGGGGGGGGGGGGGGGGGGGGGGGGGGGGGGGGGGGGGGGGGGGGGGGGGGGGGGGGGGGGGGGGGGGGGGGGGGGGGGGGGGGGGGGGGGGGGGGGGGGGGGGGGGGGGGGGGGGGGGGGGGGGGGGGGGGGGGGGGGGGGGGGGGGGGGGGGGGGGGGGGGGGGGGGGGGGGGGGGGGGGGGTGGGGGGGGGAAAAAAAAAAAAAGGGGGGCCCCGCCCCGCCCCCGGGCCGGGGGGGGGGGGGGGGGGGGGGGGGGGGGGGGGGGGGGCGCGGCGGGGCGCCCCCCCCCCCCCCCCCGCGGGGGGCCCCCCCCGCGCCCCCGGGGGCCCCCCCGGGCCCCCCCCCCCCCCCCCCCCCGGGGGGGGGGGGGGGGGGGGGGGGGGGGGGGGGGGGGGGGGGGGGGGGGGGGGGGGGGGGGGGGGGGGGGGGGGGGCCCCCCCCCCCCCCCCCCCCCCCCCCCCCCCCCCCCCCCCCCCCCCCCCCCCCCCCCCCCCCCCCCCCCCCCCCCCCCCCCGGGGCCGGGCCCCCGCCCGGGGGGCCGGGCCGGGGGGGGGGGGGGGGGGGGGGGGGGGGGGGGGGGGGGGGGGGGGGGGGGGGGCCCCCCCCCCGCCCCCCCCCGGGGGGGGCCGGCGCCCCCCCCCCCCCCCCCCCCCCCCCCCCCCCCCCCCCCGGCGGGGGGGGGGGGGGGGGGGGGGGGGGGGGGGGGGGGGGGGGCCCCGGCGGCCCCCCCCCCCCCCCCCCCCCCCCCCCCCCCCCCCCCCCCCCCCCCCCCCCCCCCCCCCCCCCCCCCCCCCGGGCCCCCGGGGGGGGGCGGCCGGCGGGGGGGCCGGGGGGGGGGGGGGGGGCGGGGCCCCCCCCGGCGGCCCCCCCCCCCCCGCCCCCCCCCCCCCCCCCGCCCCCCCCCCCCCCCCCCCCCCCCCCCCCCCCCCCCCCCCCCCCCCCCCCCCCCCCCCCCCCCCCCCCCCCCCCCCCCCCCCCCCCCCCCCCCCCCCCCCCCCCCCCCCCCCCCCCCGCCCCCCCCCCCCCCCCCCCCCCCCCCCGCCCCCCGGGGGGGGGGGGGGGGGGGGGGGGGGGGGGGGG
>CAJOBZ010000003.1:2947500-3037500 GCA_905332375.1 Pieris macdunnoughi
GGGGGGGGGGGGGGGGGGGGGGGGGGGGGGGGGGGGGGGGGGGGGGGGGGGGGGGGGGGGGGGGGGGGGGGGGGGGGGGGGGGGGTGGGGGGGGGTTTGTTTTTTTTTTCCCCTCTTCCCCGGGGGGGGGGGGGGGGGGGGGGGGGGGGGTTTTTTTTTGGGGGGGGTTTGGGGGGGGTTTTTTTTGGGGGGGGGGTTTTGGGGGGGGGGGGGTTTTTTTTGGGGGGGGGGGGGGGGGGGGGGGGGCCCCCCCGCGGGGGGGGGGGGGGGGGGGGGGGGGGGGGGGGGGGGGGGGCGGGAAGGGGGGTTTTGGGGGGTTTTTTTTTTTTTTGGGGGGGGGGGGGGGGGGGGGGGGGGGGGGGGGGGGGGGGGGGGGGGGGGTTGGGGTTTTTTTTCTCTCCCCCCCCCCCCAAAGGGGGGGGGGGGGGGGGGGGGGTGGGGGGGGGGGGGGGGGGGGTTTTTCATTTAATAAATTTTTTTTTTTTTTTTTTTTTTTTTTTTTTTTTTTTTTTTTTTTTTTTTTTTTTTTTTTTTTTTTTTTTAAATTTTTGGGGTTTTTTGGGGGCGGTTGTGGGGGGGGGGGGGGGGGGGTGGGTTTGGTTTTGGTTTTGTTTTTTTTTTTTTGGTTTTTTTTTTTTTGGGGGGGGGGGGGGGAAATAAATAAATAAATTACTATGTATGTAAAATTGTTATATATGAAAAGACTCGATGTGTATATATTACTATGTAAATATCCAAATCTGCATTTTAAATACGACTTTTGATATAAAACTGTATCAAAATGCATTTTTATATGAATAACAAGTTTACATATTATGGAATAACTCAAAGTGAGAGCGAAATAAAATATACAACAATATATACTATCATGTTATATATAATAATGACCCTACCTTTCCTAAGTTAATTAGTTAGCTTTTAAATTACCCCTTAACATCACATTAATATTTATCAAGGCCTTGACGTTTCTATATAAAGAATATTCACATCGCCTTTTTAACTTTTGACGTTTCAAGTTTATAAAACAAACTTAAAACAACAATTTACATCTATAAACTGTAAACTATAGTCTTGTGTCATCAAATAATACAGCTTAGATACAGACTTCTCAGCAAAAGGAATATCGTCTCACTCTGGTATCATTGGCATTCCTAATAATGTCTATTGGAAATTGTTAAGGTTAGATAATTGTTAATATAATAAAACTTTTGTTTACGTATTTTATGTTATTCATAAAGTTGTAAACTCTTAATATTGTTGTTCGTATATATGTAGAATAACGTAATTTTAATCTGGTAGAGGTCTATGTAGATTAAAGTAAAATAATATATCGAATACGAAAAAACTGTATACCTACTATCGTTCTATTCTAGTATATTCAAATCATACATACAAGGTTGGCTTAGTGGCTTAAGCGTGCAACCGCCAAATCTAAGGTATCCCTTCAATCCCAGTTCCACTAATGGATAAGTTTTAAAACATTCTCAATTAACGTTTGCTTGAATGGTGAAGGTTAAAATCGTGAGGATGGCATAGATCCGAATATTGACGACTTGTATGTGGCTATTCAGGTACCAGCCTATAAAATAAAATAATTAAAAGAACATGGGACCAAAACTCTCCTTAATAATAATGAGACTTTTAAATTTGGTTTGCGCGGATATCACCGTGTTCATTTTCGTAACGTGAAATCATAGATACATAGCATACCTTAATAAATACACTATTCAACACAAAAATAATATTTCCCACAAACCCTAAGTTGTATATGTATAAGCAACTATAAAACATCTATTTTATATCGACATCCCAAGAGAACTAAACCTTTGTGGAGTGAATATAAGTGAAGTGCGGTATTTATATATATAGAACACTAAGACTGTTAATGAACCTTACCTTACGTTAAAGATATTACACTAGTATTGTAGAAAATTAATTCAACACAAGCAGTATTAGCCATTATTATTGTATAGGCTAGATTGTAATTTATGTAAAGTCGCACTCTCTTTTGTGAAGTTTATTGTAGGAAAAAGATATCGACATCCCAGACGATTCACTATCCTTAAATCTGTAACTTTTAACCTATTGAACGTTATCCCATCTCCGTATCGGTTTATTATACGGCTGCCTTGCTGAAATCCTCTTGACTTTATTCAAGTATAAATTCATATAAGCGCTGACCGATACTTCTATTTGCATCAAGTCAATGCGAAATCACGTACAGCATCGCTGTAGTTTTCAAACTAACTGTACAGATATCGTGGGACAGACGTTGCAGACTCGTTTCACTACACCCATGTTTTTATATATGACAGTTGAGACAGCAGTGGCCAAGTGGCTGAGGTCGTAGGTTCGATCCCGGCTGTGCACCTATGGACGTTCTATGTGCGCATTTAACATTCGCTCGAACGGTGAAGGAAAACATCGTGAGGAAACCGGCTTGCGTGAGGCCCAAAAAGTCGACGGCCTTAGTCAGGCACAGGAGGCTGACCACCTATTAGATTGATAAATGATCATGAAACAGATATAGAAATCTGAGGCCCAGACCTAAAAAGGTTGTAGCGCTACTGATTTGTTTTATTTTTAGTTGAGCTATGTAAAATTAGTTGATTCGTTCTTAGTGTCATGGATCATAGAATTCAAACCCAAACTGACTTTGCAGTTACTAATTGATTCAACAAAAAAACAAACTTTAAAATCATTATATAAGCATTAGTAGTATAACAGTTACCTAAGAGAAAACAAAATTACTGATTAAACAAAAAAATATTAGTTTTATCAATAATTCATGAAAACTAAATCAGTCAAATTGGACCCTTTTATCGGTACTCATTGGTAGAATCCAATGTTCCATCAATAATATTTTTACGAATATGGGAGACCGGCTTTAAGCTGTCAAAAGTAAACCTGTTGACGCGAAACGATAAGGTACAGTTAAAAATCAGTATTCGAACCAGCATTAACAATAATCAAACGACAAAATGTAAACATTTGTCACAAATCAAATTATTGTGTTCAAAGTCGTAAATAGACGACCTTCATTAGGCTAAATAATTGTAAGGAAATCGGATTTGTGTTCGACTCAGTTAAATCAGATTATAAATGTATTAATCACGGCCGAATAGATATACAAACACAAATAACGGATGACTAAACAAAAGCTTTTGTGTATCCGTAGCTCCCAACCTGGTCTGCGTAGTATAAGAACAAAAATCGTCGAATGTTTTCTCAGGGTCCAGTATATACCAAAACAAGTGACGGTTTTAACATGAAAGCCTAGAGGAATAAAGCGACATTTGTTTGTATTTATTTAGGATTTGGATGATAAATACGCCAATGTTCTTTTTATGATTTCTCAATTTTTATACGATTGAGCCTATACGCGTAAATTATTTTTCAGGTAATAATAATATAGATAATAATCATAAATCATCATAGTATTTAATGGGCTATGTATATCGAATTTCTCTCGTTATGATTTTTTTTTGTAATATGTGATTTTATATAACAATATAAAAATAGAAATATACGAACATCATAACAATACCCAAAGAAAAACAAGACAGTTATATGATATTAATTAGGATAGATAAAGAATTCCGAGATATGACAGAAAAATAATAGTAAAGATAGCAGGGAGAATTAATTGAACAACATTCGCCACTAGATTACCGACCTTAGGGCTCAAGGGAGCGTCATTTGTCAATGTAATCATCTTTTCATGGGTTTGAGTACTATCGTCGCAGTTTAGATATCACGCCTAAATGGGTTTTGGTAAGATGTTATTATGTCAACGCCTCGCATTTTTGTTGTTGAGATTTCGGAACACAAAGACCTTTTATGGAACAAAGCAACGTATGCATGCACGTCTGGCTGTTTAAGGTTTTGAATTTGTTCAGCATATAGCAAGTTAATTTTTATTTAGGTTTTTATAAATTTCCTATAACGTTTTAAAACTTACTTGAGGAGCAGAAGTGAAGTTAAAAACTACCAGTACTTATAGGTTTCTAATAATATGCGCTACTTTCATCTTAATTAAACAGAACTTAAATAACTACGATTATACTTTGTGTTAGTATACGTCATCCGATACTTTGTGTTTTAAAAATTTACATACATAATTAACAAATAAAGTCGTAAATCTATAACGTTAGAGCATTATTGCAAGGACAATTGTCCAATACGATGGTTTTTACACTCTTATTACATGTCTAATAATACTGTCAAATACATTTACACTAAAGTGGCTCAGGTAGGACCATAAACACGGATAAGTACCTCAGAAAATTGATGAAAATTTCCCCAGATACGTATTCGACATGACGCGACAAGGCCATATCACTCTATGTAATGCTCACGAGACTAATTCTCTGGATTAATGAAAGCCAGCTTAAATTAAAGTTTCGAACCTTTGCTACGAATAAAAGGTTACTTTAATTAAAAACCTTGAAAGTTTTTCAAAAGAAGTACGTTAAGTTAATCAGGCAGGACTCTACGTTCAATTGTCAAAGTTAAACGAATTGTAGATGAAAATACTAAAGTTTTCTTTGACATTTATACAATATTTTATAGCATGCAGTCGGAAATTATAATAAGACTTCTTTAACATGAAAGTATTTCATTAGATCGTAGTCGAGAATAAACTTCAGTGAAGAGTTGTTCAAAAGCCTGTTTCAAGGTCTTTAACAAAACTTATATGACAATTATTGCTTATATAAATCAGCTATATTGAAGTGTAATCGAAGTAATTTACTTAAATTACGAATGAATGAAATTCACTTAGAATTATTGAAATAAAGTTTATTTATTTTTAACCTTACTATTTTAAAAGAAAATAATCAATAAAGCTTTTTATAAATTTGACGCATATTTAAATGATCCTATACCTTGCGATTGATTTGCTCGAGTTTAAACAATTTGTATGATTCGACTTAGCGATTAAAAAGAGTGGCGGAAAATTTCTTGCCAGTTCTTCTTGCCCGGTCTACGCCCTTGACTAGCAAACTGGTAGTAAATGTAAATTTAAAATTAATTTAACTTCTTTTTGACGTTCATTAGTGTACTTGTTTACCTATATGAATAAAGTTATTTTGAGATTGAGTTTGAAATATAATCTTACTAGTAGACTCGGCCAAGCGTTGCTGTGGCTAAGGTTTTTGTTATATATTACATAGTAGTAAACTATTCAAGGGAAACGGTAGGTAGCTAGCTTATGTGAAACGTTGGTACTTTTAACACAGCGCCATCTGTTAGAATTGTATCAAATAATAAACAAAATATATTTTCAATAAATTAAAATTGCGGCTATAATTTGAGATTTTAACTATCCTATCTCTCAAGTTGGATCGAACTGCACATGGTGTGCAAATTTGATTGATATCGGTTCGGTAGTTTAGGAGTCCATTGAGGACAAACATTGTGACACGAGATTTATGTATATTATTTTAATGATAATTATAATTAACATTATTTATATTTATATTTTCTAGCATTAATTTATATTTTAAATTTACCTCTCATGGGACATAGAGCGGACACATTTCGGCGACCCCATCATTGTAATTTTTTGTAAAGATTACAAATATTATCATAAATTTAATTGACAAGGATCTATCCTTATAAGTTAAGGAATATTATGACAAGCTGCCAAACATTTATTGATGAATCTCAACAAACAGCATTAGCAAACATTAACGTAATTATATTGTGATTTCCAAATATTCCGTGATGAATGGGAGTTTACTCTGAATTCCTTTATAATCCATCACCAAGACTTAATCTACTTAGCGTATTTAGAAAAATATAATGTTTTAAAAACGTGCATCTGATTTAGTTAGTTTGCAAATCACCTAATTGATAAAACTGTTTTAAAAAAATATTCTTGTCTTTTTACATCACAGCGTAAGTGTAGACGAAAATGGACAAAAGGGAAGATAAGGTCAAACAGCACAGTAACAAATTTTTAAAGAAAAAATACAATTAATATACCTAGCTAGGGCTTCAAGTCAAGTCCCTAAAGACGAATTTAAAATAAATTAGTTGTTAACTTAGATAACAAAACATAAAATCAAATATCACTTAAACATTATTTAGAATCCATTGTTAAAATATTCGTATTGCACTGAGAGATGTTTTTCTGAGTGGGTCGTCAGTCCGAGGCCTCGCTTTGAGCGATATAAGTTCGAAAGGTAATTTTGTACTTTATTATTTTCCAGTAGCCCCAAGGGTTCTTTGTCTAAAATAAATGTTTTGAGAGTAAATCGATTTTTAATTTAGCTCTTTCGAGCCTCTAATGGAGACTTGCTTTTATCCTGTCACAACATCGGCCCGACAGGAATTCACTCAATTCTTTTACGTAAACGTTACCTTTGTCAAGTGATATTACATACATATACCGAGAAATGATGATGAAAGTTTAATCTGCATATAATTAGAATAAAAACCTATGAAACGTACTAATTGCCGTTCACCAATTATTTTTTTCTAAAGGATAATATGGCTACGAGCTGGCATTCCCGAGATTGATCAGTGTTTAAAGAAAAATTTGTTATCAGAAATTGAACACTCAACACTTAGCCTATACCTAACAACTACTGAGCCAATGAATGGGTTTTAAAGAATAATTTTTATTAAAATAAGTTTTAATAAAAATTTACATGCCAGAAACAAAAAATGAAAACATTCCCAATTTACTTATATATAAATATTCCTGTCTTTAGTTTGGAATTTATTAAATTGTATAACGTATTCGCTTTCATGCTAATTAACAGTTGTTACCTTAAAAGTAGCAATGAACAAAGAGCAACTGTGCATATCCACGCAGGTGATAAATTAAACCCTTTCCAGGCGGCTCACTTAAATTAGAAAGCAACCGTTTCCTTGTAATTATAGTCAGTAGACAATAGCCTCTTGTTTATTACCATTGAGATTCGGGCTTGTAATCATAGAGGGAGCAATTTGTTTGAATTAGCTACATAGGCGCAGAGCGTAATGTAAGCGTACGAAATTAATATTGCTTTTATGTGAATATCATTCATTAAAAGTTCACTTTTATCACAATGTTACAATATATTTTGAACCTCTAAAAACAATATTAAATAGATATTTATGCTATAAACCTAACATTGACAGATTAACAATTTTTAAAAACCCGTCTTAGTCAAAGTTATTTTTTTATATTCGATATCATTAAAGAAATTTGAAACACAACACTTTATAGTAATAGTAACTTGTTTATTTCAGATTATATCCATATGTAATTTAAATATTTATTATTATAGTTCATGAGGAACTTTAGGGGTCTAAATAGATGCTTATAACAATGATTGAAGTCTTAGCCATATGTTCGTGTGTTCCATTAAACCTATTTGAATATAGTTTTAATTTAGATTTTGTTCATAGTTTTTTTACTAATCACAAATTAAGCTTGGCTTACCTTCATATAAAGCGCAGTGGTGTTCATATGTACATTAGTTTAAGTTTACATACCTATAGATATTGTTCTTTACAGGTAATCTATCGGTTCATATTCGCCGAGAAACCACTATGAAATGGAAATGACGTCAAATCAATATGGGTCTCACTTTATCACCCATATTAAAATGTGGACTATACGCATTCTTCACAATAATAAATATCCCGATACTGCAAGGAGAAGAACAATCGCAGTGTCCAAGTCTCTCAGATAATCCAATTTGTCCCTGTTATAATTTCAAAGAAGGTAAAAAACTAATCATAAGTTGCTAGTTGGATATTTCACCTCAATCTAACCGACAATTTTATTTCAGGATTATTTCTCGAATGTCCCAGTGCAACCCCAAGTGTCGTCAAAAATGTATTATCCAAGATAAAAGGATCCATTCAGTCTTTATCAATTTATGACCTGGAAAGCTTAATAACCGAGTTAAAGCCCGATCTTTTTCCTCCACAAGTGAAAATAATCAATTTACAAATTTCTCAATCGAACATTGATACGATAAATGCAAACGCTTTTTTATCTCTTCGTGACTCCTTGGGGTCTTTAAGCATAATTTCCGGTAAATTGAAAAGGATACCTCAAGAATCTTTTTCTCAATTACATAATATTGAAACACTTGACTTACAACTGAACGAGATCAAAGAAATTCAAGAGAACACTTTTCAACATCTCAAACTGAATAAAATCAATTTGAAGGGTAATAAAATAGAAAATATTTCAGAAAATGCATTTCATTACTTAGAGGAAACTTTGACTGAGTTGGATATTACTGGGAATTTTCTTTACATTTTTCCTTTGAGACCATTGGAAAATCTAACTAAACTTAGTAGTTTGCGGCTAGCATGGAACAAAATAGAATCAATGCCAAATAGTTCAAATGTAATCATAGAAAAATTAATATCCTTAGATTTAAGCTCAAATTCTCTTACGAGAATTGAAAGGAATTGGTTAAACTGTGTTCCACGTGTCAAAACACTTACATTTTTTAGCAATCAAATTAAACATATTGATGAGCAAGCTTTTTATTCTTTAACTAATTTAGAAACTATAGACTTAAGTCGAAATAAATTAATAAGTATTTCTAAAAACATTTTTCAAAGAAATCGTAATATCCGTACAATAGATTTAAGTCATAATCATCTTCATTATATAGCTGGAGTTTTTTCTGGTTTAAGTAAACTTGCCGAAATATTTTTATCGGAAAATAATATCTTAGAAATACCAGAGGATGCATTTCAGAACGCTTTATCATTAGCAGTTTTAAACCTAGAGCATAACGCAATACGGTTTTTACATCCTTCTTGCTTTAGTTCATTACATAATTTGACACAACTACATGTGGGAACAAATTTTTTAAAAAAGCTTCCAAATCAAGTTTTTGCAGCAAATGCTAAATTAGTTACGCTAAGTCTTGATAATAATGGAATTAGTGAAATAAGTGAGTCTGTATTTGAGAAATTAGAAGAATTAAGAGAATTAAGGCTACAAAATAATAAAATAAGGCACATTAAAAGAAATGTCTTCAGCCCACTGCCTGAATTATTAGAATTACATTTGCAAAACAATATTATACAGAGCATAGATTCGCATGCATTCATTACATTGAAAAAACTGCAACATATTAACTTGCAAGGTAATCAGCTTAACATGATTGGTGATGTATTCCCTAATAGAAATTCTTCATTAGTCTCTATTCAACTCAGTACAAATCAACTATCTCTATTGAAAAATAGTTCTCTACGCGGTCAGGTTAACGTACAAATAATGTGGCTCACAGAAAATAACTTAAAAGTACTCACTTCCAATCTTTTTAATGAATTATTTAATATCCAAAGGCTGTATGTTAAGAATAATAGTATTGTACATATTGACAATAAGAGTTTTATGCATTTAAAGAAAATTAAGTATTTAGACTTAAGTAGCAATAGGCTTACAACTCTGAACAATGAAACGTTTTTTGATATTGTAACGTTGGAAGAACTGTATCTGCAAAATAATCATATAAACCACATAGACAAGGAAACGTTCAACGGCTTGGTAAGGCTAAAAATTTTAGACTTATCTCATAATGGGATCGTAAGTTTAGACTTCGATATGTCTACGTTACCAGTTAAACAAATTCGGCTTAATTTTAATGCTATAACGATTATCCAAACAGAATCACTAAAAACTCTTCCAAATTTAAATGATTTAGATATGAATAATAATTTCTTAACGTGGGAAGATGTCACTCAAATTCAAATACCTGGACTAAAGACATTAGTATTATCAAACAATAATTTTACACTGCTCGAATTAAAAACATTTTCTCATTTACCATCTCTTCAGTCCTTGTCTCTTGAAATGTCAAATATAACATACCTACCCCCATCTATATTTATTAAAAACCAAAATTTACTTCGAGTTAATTTAGCTAATAACTATTTAAAAGATATTCATAAAGACATTTTTGCTTACACAACTATTTTACAAGAATTAAATTTGAAAGGAAATAGCTTCACCGACTTCCCTCACGTCGCGTTATTTAACGTGACCTCATTAGAGAATTTAAATCTATGCGAGAATCAACTACACAGTATAGATTTTTTTAAATTCACTGGCTTACAAAATTTAAGGACGCTTAACCTATGTAATAATCGTATATCGGTTTTAAATGGTTTTAATTCACCATCTTTGAAAAATTTAGTTACATTAAATTTGAACAATAACCTACTTACAGTTCTTCCACCGAATTTTTTCCAACATTCTTTAGGACTAAAAGAAATTGATTTGTCACATAATTTTTTCAAGCACATTCCTAGTAATGGCCTTTCTGAAACCGTACTCCCAGCATTAACGACATTAAATATGTCTTCGAACTCATTGGTGCAATTGTTACAATCATATCCAATCAAACAATTTCCATTATTAGAGGAACTTATAATCACGAACACCAATTTAACAATTATAACAAGCAAGGACTTTGAAAACTTTCCATCCTTGAAAAAGTTGATACTGAAAACGAATTGTCTAATTCGATTATCACCGGGAGCGTTTTCCAAACTGCACAACTTGATAATACTGGATATGAGTGAAAATAAACTAGAAAACATTCCGAGAGAAAGGTTACAAGGACTATTTTCTGCGACCTTATTAAATATGTCACAAAACACTATAAGGGAACTCGAAGAATTCACTGCTGATCTGCAAAGCTTACAAAAATTGGACTTGTCTTTCAATCACATTACAAGAATAAACAAAGGAATATTTCACAATCTCCAGAGTCTGACTGAATTGAATTTAAGTGGAAATTGGCTTTCATTCATAGCAAGTGATACTTTCAAAGTATTAAATAAAATCGTCAATATAGACTTTAGTAAAAACTACTTTGAAATCATTCCAATAAGAATCCTTGTCTCATTGGAAACTCAAATAAAATCAATATCTTTCGATGGTACGTATATATAATTAATAAAATATATTATTTATAAAACCAATTATTAATAATCCGAATTATTACACATTTAAAGTCTCCTCGTGTAGTAATCACATAGTTTGAATAAAATAGACCTAGTGTAAAAAATATTCTCTTTATCGAATAAATGCGTCAATTAAAATTCAAACTTATAAATCTTTAAGACATTTAACATAAACGTGTATTTTCAGAAAATCCATTAACATGTAACTGTGAATCTCAAGAGACATGGAAATGGATGCAAAACCATTATAAAATAGTGCTAAAAGGTAGCAGCAACTTGAGATGTGAACATCCGGAAGAACTTCACGGATACAGTTTTTTGGAGTTGACATCGCAAAAGCTATGCGACGTGCCGGTCGTAATTCGTATTGCAATTCAAGACATTCAAACCTATTCTGTAATAGTGTCTTGGCAGAGCCGCAATCAGAGCGGCTTAAGTGGATACCAAGTAGCTTACTACAAGGAACAGATGCCAGCAGTAGTGAGTATTAACTTTTTTATATCCATGTAAAATCTGTGCTTCGTAAACGCACGATATAAATGAAGCAATTGTTCCTTCTAATGAAGGTCAATGATCACTCACAGTACGCCTTTGTTTCATACCAGATCAGTCGCGGTCTCTGGTTGCAGATATTTCACTGTCATGTTTTTCTTCACTGTTTAGTCCACAAATGAATTGTACATGTATATAAATAGTCATTAAAATCAGAACAAAAAAATTGTATACTTTTAAAATTACATGCGATCTTTATATGAATGCAAATTTTCATTTAAAGCCACACAAATATTATAATACCTGAAATAAATTAACAATTAATAATTATGAATGGAACGTGTTGCATGAAAAGAGTAGAGTTACCATTACAACAAACATTTGAATACAAAGGCTGTGCATCACTTCAATGGACCATAAAAAATATTTATGTTCCTCGACCGTGGATATTTTGGTTGTACGGTGAATCCATTTAAATCTTCCCTTTAACAATTGTTCATGCGAGGTTTTTACTCTGTACAGATAGATAGCTATTTTGTATGATTTAAATTATGATACTTTCAGATTCGTGGTAAAATAGTGAACGCTACAGCGAGGATGACAAGATTAAACCATTTGACTCCTGGAGCTAAGTATACGATTTGCGTTATAGCGACGGGAAACTTTGGCGTGTCAGCGGGATCGTCCGTGCCCGACGCACGAATTGCTCTGTCATCGGAAAACATGAGTGTTCAATTGTATGGCGACGAGCTTCTCTTTAATCACCTGAGGGGCTATATGAATGACACTCAAACCAGTAAATGTACAACGGTGACAACAATAGAGATCTTTGGCACGTCCTTAGATGGCCCATTCTCAAACACTTATATGGGAATCGCTGACATATTAACGAGGCGCCTTAGCCTTGTTGTAGGCTGTTGTATTGGGTTTATAGTGTTCATTGTCTTGGTGTCAGCATTAGGTTATATGAAGACTAAAAAACGGCCGGTCATTGCCAAAGCTGAGGTGCAGCGAACACCGCAATACATTTCCTATGACAATTTTCCTGTACCTAATATTGAGCAAACAATGGACATGGATATAAACACTATCACAGACTCAACAAAACCTCCGTTTAAACCATGTGATTGAACCAAAAATAAAAGGCATTAATACTTGTTTACAAATTGGGAAACGAAAATTGTGGATTTTCGATTCCATTTTCCATTGTATGTTTAATTGGATGCTAGTTTAGATCTATTGTTAATGGATGTTTTATTTTCGCATTCATCCCTTTATTATAACCTTTAAATAACATTTTATGTTACATTATAAAGATTATCTACGAAACGTTTAACGTATAGCTTGTAAGATTGTGATTAATAATTTAAAAGTTTATTTACGAAGGTGATTTAAGTTAGTATTGTATATACATTTTAAAAGTGTAAAACAGCAATTGTAATTAATATAATTAGTTGTAAGTTTTAGCTCCTAATAAGCTTAAAAAGTAAGGTTTATCTTACTATACGAATATAGATAAATTTTGTCGAGTGTGTAATTTAAACGAATATCAGACTCAATTTAGTAATTATATGAAAATGTACCAAAAAATTTCTTATTGAACTGTTTTAATTTATGAGAATCTGTTTAATTCTAGAAACGTAGCGTTGATAATAAAAATTGAAAGGCTATGTTGACTTTAATTTTTAACGCTTAATCAACGAAAAACTTAAGAAATTATAACAATATATTTAATACACATAATAATTATTATAATCGATCTACAAAGTGCGATAAGATTACTCAAGTTCACTGTACTAGAAACTAAAAAATTGATTTTTGTCGTACAAAACAAACTCACACAATAACGCATTTAGTGTCATATAAACACAATATTTCTTTCTTGACAGACTTAAGCAAATCAGTGATATCTTGAAATAAAACAATGGTATCAAGCAAAGGGTATCGTTAATTATTAATCATAAAAAACTTCACGAATCTTCATTCACGTGGAATGATATAGTTCCAAGTACAGACTGCGCCATTGTCTTTTATTATGTAGATATTGTTATGCAAATAAATCTACTTAAACCTATCTGTCTATTATAAGAACTGTATTAAAATATGTCTCGTAGTTTAGTCGGTCTAACTACAGATGACTACGAAAAGCGACTATATTTTATATGTAGAAATAAGACGCCTAAACACATTACGTATATACTTTGGTATATGTAGTATCGAAAATATGATAATGATATAGATACCCGGATATAATCAATCAATAAAGCATCGTAATATAAGCATAATAGAGTCATAAATACCATAACAATATCGACTTATTTGATTTGATAAGTATTTATTTCGCTATAAAGACGGTGCCTGTTCTACGAGTGCGTTGTTCCTATTAAATTGATTAAATGAATTATTCAGTATCGAGTGTCACGATCCGTTGATTCCTCGAGAGGACCCATTCATTTACACCCGTTATTCGACTTTCCGATGATTGCAATTTCGATAAGAGTGTACACATAAATCATTCAAAATATTAATTATAATAATTTTCGTCAATGAAATTATAATCTAGATAAATAGCTTGAAGCGCCTTTTCAGTGTTTTGTACTATGAACAATTCAAAAGTGTCTTTTACATTTGGATGAAATTTAATAAAGCTTTCCTTTATATAAAGAGTTCATAGAAGTTGCTGTGTGTTAGCTTCGCGTACCCTGTGTAAGATAAAACTATAAAAACGGTAAAAGAATTTGAAGAAACCCTTGCTTTAAAAGTAGGTACCGACGTCATTATAAAGAAAACCCAAATAAACAGTTCACAACCACTCGTGCGTTTGACTTGACACATTTTTTAGAGAGAATTGTAGATGCGTTGTGCTTCATATGTAATTTATTCATTAAACCTCTGTTTGTAACATAATTTAATTTTAATTCTGAAAGCGTAACATATCATTTATAACAGTAAAAAGTTAGCATTCACTTCAAAAGCCATGTGTCATTTGTTACAGGATGTAAATTAAACTGGAATCTGCAACTTTGTCTGGAAATAATAAATTATTTGATCGCAATCTAGTGCTTAGCCGAAGGTTTCACTTGCATTTCCAAATTACTGTTCAGCTAAATTTTCTCATTGCGTATTTAAATATTATTTATTTAATTATAAGTAATCTTACAGCTAACATACATAGTATTATAAAACAAACACTTAGACAGTACAGAAAGCCAAAACAGATTACATAGATAAACAATATTATATACGAAAAATAAAACAAATAAGCACATCAATAGACAAAACTATATAAAGAAAACTAAAACTACACATTTAAAACAACAAATAATACTAAATATTATAAAAATTTTACCTTAAAATAAAATTTGTATAGTTTCCTAAGACGTCGAGGTCCATTATGAGAGTAATGTTTCCGTTTCGCCCAGAGATCCGACCTTTTCCACCACGTGAACCGCCGCAGGCCAGGTTTGAAACTGGAACTAACTTTTTACCGCGCTAAAGCAAGCCGCCAGAATTCTTTTTCATTGTTTTCTCATAAAGAGAACCAGGAAGAGTTGTTGGACTCGGACGTCTTAGGAAACATAATACAAATTTTATTTTAAGGTAAAATTTTTTATTATGTGTTCCGTTTGACGTCCGAGGTCCATTATGAGAGACGTGTTTGTTATCTCCTGGTGGCTTGTAAAGTACAGTCACATTGTTGGTTTTTAGTTATAATAATAACTAAAAACGCAACAATGTGATTTGAATTATATTTTATTTCCGATAGAATCATGATGAAATAAACAATACAAGCTAATTAAATCCTAAGCTTTAGCATCATTTAATAAACATAATAACAAAATTTTCATTGTTTATAATGAAGTAGAAAACCTGGCTTATCATTAAGCGTACTGAGAAAAAGACTGAGTCTCAGCATTCTGACTGTTATTATCTAGATTCCGACAATAATATATCTTTAAGTACTTTCATGACGCCAATTTGTTAGCAAGAATACAATTTTCCAAAAAAAATTTAGCGAAGCAACAGCTGATCAACTACTCCCGCGATGTTCGATACCTGATTCCAAAAGGGTTTCTTTACCCAGCCCCTAAAATTGTGGGCGTAGTGGTCTTATACAGGAAATCTAGTTGTAATAAACAAATTTTAAGGAGCCTCACCTATTATGAGACAGTATGAGTGTCCTAAGCCAAAATAAGGGATTTAGATGCTTATCCGAGCAAGATAAAACGTCCAACTTGATTGTCTATACGTTCCTGATTGTTTTAGAACCGAACCGGCAAGTGATGGAATCACCGTTTCAAGTAGCTCGCATCAAGAGAGTTAAAACATGAACTCTATGCCCAGAAGCCAATAAATTTTGTGGCTGTGCGTTTGAGATATGAAATAATTTTGCTCATCTAGTTTTAGGCTTTTAAAATAATTTATAACTATCCCCGCATCGCATATGGCAATTACTGCGCGATTGGTCTACTAGAGGATTGAGCTTTAAGGATTGTTTTACTAATTTATTAGATGAAATTTTTACATCGTTAGAGCCTCACAATTGAGTATGTCAGATTTGTGAACTAAAAAGATAGATCTATTTGAATGATAATAGATTTGATATATGATATTAGCCAGATGATCCTTTATAAATAGGTTGCTAGTTCCAGCTACACCAGGAGGAGCCGGGAATCGACAATTTTATTACTATGTTGACACCAATTTACTCATTTATACCTAGGGGCATATGTTTTCCTTATTAAGCTCTCAAACACGACGAAAGTTGTTTTTCGTATGTGTTTACCAGCCAAATCAGCACGTTCCAACTGTAATTTTGCCCTTGGGAGAAGGTTGACCCGTTACGGATTTGTAGGTTTTGTTTAGATTCCGTATTGACGAGGGTGCAAGTGCTCGGCCTTTCAAATCCGGGCGCCAAAAAGGCTTCCTCCACCTGGGTGCTATGATTATGACCTTCCCTTGGGATAGTTGAGATGGTGCAGCACTCGAGGTAGAGGCACTGGCGGTGGAAATATCCACGCTAGGTCATATCGCCAGCATTGCTGAAGGGTGTGAAGCAAGTGTTGGAGTCTAATAAGTCTAGCGACACATAACTTGCCACGACAAGAGCCTCTCGTGACGCGAAAAGATCTATTTCGGGGTTCCCCATGTCTGAATATGTCGTGGTTGCCTCTTTCAAGAGATGCCATTCGGTGACCTTGCATTGAGAGTAATCGGCTTCCACGTTGTACATTCCCGGCAAGGAAGTGAGGGATAAGTACAATATTCAAACTGTCCGTCAGTGCCAGATGATCTTTTGTCAATTTTAACAGCATTTGGGACCTTGTTCCTCCTTCGTTTTTTTTATGTACGAACAACATTTTGTGTCGCTTTGCAGGATTACCATCGACTTCTTTGGACTTCGGATGTCAAAGACATTGTTGCTACACAGCGTGCATCTCCTTTAAATTGCAATACCACTCAATCTGACTTTGAGTCTAAGAACCATTCAGGGGCTTGTTGTTGATTAGCGCTCCCCATGTAGATCCGAGGCATGGTGACAATGTAATTCACATGCCTTGTTTTGAAGTATCGGTTTTTGTGACTGAGGTTGTGCAAACACCATACCATGTCCTGATTCACCCCTGCAAGAGAAATCGGGCAAAGAGGAGCTCTCCTAAATGCATTCATGTCGCTGCAGCGTTCGGCAAAGCAACCTTCCCCGGTGGGTGATGAAGGTCGCAAAATTGAGATACCCTAAGAGGCTTGGGCCTGCTTGAGGGTCCAATTTGCCGGCTGACAAGCGTGTTTTCAGGCACTGACGAACTTTTTCTGCGGGTAAGGACTTTACATTTGTAGGTGTCCCAGTGATACCCAGAAAATCGATCGACTTCGTTGGAGTGCATATCGACTTCTCTAGATTTATGGTCCAGCCCAGGTTCTTCAAAAAGGTCATGGCTATGAAAACCTGGGAGTTAAGAATTTTCGTCCTGGTGACCAGTAAGTAATCGTCCAAGAAAACGATCACTCTTAAGCCCTGACGGGTTATATATAGCTCGGCTGTCCAATTGTCACCGAAGCAAACATTTTCGGAGCTATGGCCAACCCCAATAGGTAGACAAGTCATTTGATGGAGCCTTCCTCGTAACTGATACGCAGAAAGCAACGATGTTGAGGGAAATCGGTACATGATGTAGGATTGCCTGAGATCCAGCTTTACCATCCAATCGCCTTTTTGTAGGAAATTTGGCATTTGGTGGTGATGAAACAGATGAAAAGGTTCTGGTTTCATGAACCGATTGAAAGGTATTCGAGCGGAGGTTATTATTTTTAGAAAGAAAAGAGGTTTTAATTTCGCCAAATTTTTTATTGTTCCTTAAACATCCGCCCGAAAAGCCCATCGAGTCACTTATGTTGGTATTTATTTGGATTGTTATATTGCCCCCTTTTGATGTGAAACATCTATAGCCGCAAAACCGATTTCTGGTGTGGCGACGCATGCAGTGACGACGCCACGCTATATCATGGTATATAACAGTCTATATGCAGTAGTGTGTACGGTGTGTGTATTTCGAAGTCACTGATTAAACGAATTAGTAGTCACGATTTGAAATAAATTCGTAAATTATTGTATTTAAATGAAAATAAATGATTATTCAATAAATAGTCATCGTTATTTTAACAAAATAAGTCGATGTTTCACATCTGCCAGGTGTCCCGTGACGGTCACATTTTTTTATTTTCGTGATATCGAAATTGTGACTCTTTGTCCTTGTTTTGAGGTAGGTTACCAAGAAAGGGCTTTTGACTAACCTGAGACGTTGAAGCTACAGGCGATTAAAAACGTATGCGTGATTTAACGGTAGGTATTGTTTTAGATTGGACCCGCGAACTCTGTCAATTTTGACAATACTACCAACATTTTGTAAATATGTAGATAATTTTTCAGATTAAACATGTACTCCGAAGAGGGTGGAATTTTATCTAAATCTTCTCTAAATTTTTCAAGTTTGACCAAAACATTTGAATTTATGTAAGAATTTTTAGAACCGGTTCGACTGAAGACCGCTAAAACGCTACGTAACGCTTTATTGATAAACTCATTTTTAAATCGGTAAAAGCAGGAAAAACAACGTATTTTTTTGTATATCAATATAACGTACACAGTTCAAATCAGAAATGTAAAAACCTCTGATTGAAATTAATATTATAATTTATAACTCGGAGGTTCTTGAACCGACACGTCTAAATGAGCAATATCATTAAATAAGCCGCATGGTTCAAAAAAGGGTCTGTAGGTTTGCATTATTAGATTCGTATTTTGTAACAGCTAGACGACGCAGCATAATTGTAAAAAAAAAAAAAGTATTATTAAGTGACTCACCAATTACTGCGACAATGCTCAAACCTGAGAATAATCACGTGAATTACTGCGCACGTGGTTATTTCGTCTTTGTTATGGCGGCGGTTCTTCATCCTCTTCACTCGTACTCGAGTTTGCGAAGAACTCGGCTTGTCAGAACTTGAAGACAATATCTCCCGTGATATGAGACGGCTTTGTAAAGCGCGGGTGAAGCACGTTTGACCGCGTGGCCGACACATTTACACCGGTTTTAGCACTTTCATTAGCCATTTTATATTTTTAACGTGAAAACCGGGTTTACCATTTTACGAAATAATTATTTCCACTTTGAAAATAAATTTTGGTCGATATAACTTTGAATATACTGATTCGTTTTTAAGTGTGCACTAGCGACTGTGCAACACGAAAAACGACGCAACAATGAAAAAGAATTCTGGCGGCTTGCTTTAGCGCGGTAAAAGTTAGTTCCAGTTTCAAACGCTGGGCGCTGGCGGTGTACGTGGTGGGAAAAGGTCGGATACTAGCGATTTGGGCGGAAACGGAAACGATGTACTCTCATAATGGACCTCGGACGTCAAACGGAACACATAATACAAATCACAACCTAAACAAAATCAGAGTCTTCCCGCATCTTCAAATACTTTCTCACATCTTCTTCATAAGATTCATACAACAGGCCTCAATATCCTTTCGATAACTATTTTTATATTTAAATTCTAAAAAAAATTCAAGTAAATAAAGCCTATACGAACCACATAAGTAATTCGTTTATGAATTAAATATTAAAATGTGATTGGAAAACTGGGCGTATTAGATTACGATCGTTCGTTTCTAGTTGAAAATAGATCGCAGTTAAAATAAAAGAAGGAAGTGATGAACAATGGCGTAGTATAAAAATATATTTTTCATCGTAACGATGTTTCAGTGAAGCGAGTGAGTAACCGCATGTTGCGAAACAACATGGTTCCAACGCGCCGGCGGCCCTTTGATTCCATCGCTTTATACTCGTTACGAAATACACTTTGAACTATAATGATTATGGCAAACCAAATCGAAAGACTACTTCGATATAACGCTGAATGTCCGCAATAACTTTATATTGTTTGTACAATTTCGTTTATTTTTTGTCTTTTTCTAAATACTTCTCTGTAGTTATTTTTTACTTTCAAGTGTTTTTAATACGTGTGTGAAAAACGCTCGTTGTATGTACGCTTAGATAGCAAATATCGAAGCGTAGCTTTTTAAGATGAAAGTTGCGATGTGCAGTAATTTCTGCTTCGTATAAAGTACAGTCGCTTCCTGGAGGCAAATCCATCGTTGAACGTTCCACGTGAATGAAGTTGCGCGAGCAACTATTTGTTATAGAACAGTGGTCAAACGGGCAGGAGGATTTTGCACTTAATATTAAGTAATACCGCTGCCCATAGACATTTAAACTGTCACTCACATCGGTCAATTCGCACTGGTTTTAGAGCTGGGGAAGGTTGGGTACAATGCTTGCATCCCTTAAGTATGTAAATTTTCCAAGACGTGTGATTTTTGTCTGTATGGGCCTATAGTATCTGATTAAGGTTATATTAGGCTGTGTGGTGGATGACTGGCTGAAGATTCGCTCACTCTTTCCAATGAGGCGCACACAAGAAGAAAAATCAATTGGTGCAGCTGTGATTCGAACGTCCCATTCAGACCGAGCTACGCTCGCCAAAACAGCCCGCTCTGAGCTGTAAAGGCCCATAAGGCCAACAGCGAGATTCCATTAAAAAAAACGTGATTCGAACGTTTAGCCTTACACAGTTACAAGTAACTATTCACGAACAAATTACACAAATCCCGAAACTTCTGTATACAGATATCGATTCAGATAATATTCTTACTAACTCAATAAAATAGCAACGTCAGGCATCTTAGAAAATGAAATTGAATTTTAAAACGAGCGTGAAATGCGTTATGATTTGTTCACGTTGTCTTCAGCGGGACTGCAGCGAGATATTTCATCGGGTGTTATTCCACGATATAGCTATTATTAAATGTTCCAATCGAAACCCAATAGTGGCAGTAATATTCTTGCTGACAAAGGAATAGCATTAGTAGGACAAAGACAGGCACACACAGCTCAAATCGCGTCCCAGAAACAATAGTACTCATATCGCCATTGTCCTTCTGAATAGTCTTTATACGTAGCTATCGGTATAATTGTAGCGAAAGATATTTCCGGTTAATTCATTTGAGCTTATTTTTTGAGGAATTTAGAGTTTATACGTGTACTATTTTTTTATTTACATAGTCAAATTCTATTGGTATTAGTTGCTAGTTTAGTGTTTATTACTGATACCTTTAAAATAAAGTAATTCAACTGTTAAAAAAGTAGCAACCGTAGACATATAAAAAAATACTCTTAGTCTGTTTCGGTTTAAATTAATGTTTGCAAAATATCACATTTCTTACACACACAAGGAAATTAGGCGTAATGACCAAATAAGTAACATATATAATACTATGTGGGAATAAGCATAATTAACAGGTAAAGGCGAAGAAAGAGTAAATCCCTAACATTAAATATAAACTAATATTCTCGGTAATAGCTGAGGGGATTAAAATTCTGTAATGTATTTAGTTTGCGTTCTGCTTGCACGTAGATAGCTTAGTTTGCATACACCCTAACAGAGCTTTCAAACAATAGAAGATCAACACGAGTTGAATACTTGGTAACAATTATTTATAACTGTATTCGCTATTTATTTAATATTTGCGTGTAGAAATGCATCGAGAAACTATTATTTATTAATAAGGTCTATTATATTTAGTAATTGGTTTGTTATGATTATTAGTATATTATCAAAATTTAATATACTTATATTATAAACCTCGATTTATTATAATATATAACATATACGTATGTTTAATAATTGCATCTTGTTTCAGCATAAACATTATAATTTATAAAATGTTTGATGTAAGTAATAAGCATGGATAGTAGTATATCTTCATAATAAATCGGTCTTGTAAGAACAGCATCAATAGTCTTCTTTAACACTTGTGAAGAAAACTACTTTTGTAAGGCTCTAGATTGGATTATGGTTTTTTTATTTATACCATATAAGCTAAATAATAATGGCCTTAATAATAAAATCCTTGCGCCTTTATCCTTCTGTATAAAAGTGGTTCGAGCAGTGTTGGCCTAGTGGCTTCAGCTTGCGACTCTCATACCTAAGGTCGTAGGTTCGATCCCCGGCTGTGCACCAATGGTGTTTCTTTCTATGTGCGCATTTAACTTTCGCTAGAACGGTGAAGGAAAACATTGTGTCCCAAAAAGTCGACGGCGTGTGTCAGGCACTGGAGGCTGATCACCTACTTGCCTATTAGATTTAAAAATGATCATTTAACAGATTCAGAAATGTGAGGCCAAGATTTAAAGAGGTTGTAGCGCCACTGATTTTTTTTTGTAAAAGTGGTTCTGTAAAGAAGTGGCTATTTGATACCTACTTCGTTCCTTGCATCTTGTTCATGGACAAAAGTTCTTAATTTTAAATTGTAAATATACAAGTTTTTTGATTGTTATCAATTATATAAAGCAAGTGAGACATTAATTTAAAAAAGGTTTAACGACCAATATAACCTACAGAAAATGTAGTACTAACTATTTTTATTTTCTACTATCCCTGTGTTTCGTATAGAGCAATTCGTACTGTTTCACTTCATGTATATGACAGACGTGGCTTGATTGGACTTTGATCTAAATATTCGACCTCAGGGTCGAGAGTCGCAAGCTTATACCACATAGACTGCTCATAATTTATTGTGAGGTGAGACATATGTTTCGAAGTATAGCGAGTATAGTCCAAGAAAATACAATAGCTTTGCAGCTTTTAGAACAAAACATCACCGTCCTTATAAAACGTGAATTAAAGTTAATACCGTGTATGTTACCATGTTTACGCTCTTCTATCAATTTAAAAATAATAGTAACCATGGTGATTATTATGGCTAAGCAACGCTGTCACCCTGTAACCCACAATGGCGATATTGCGGCCCCGACCTCAGTTTTGGGTACACCGCGATTCCAAGGACATTGAAGGATATTGTGAAAACCGTATCAACATTTCATACAAAAGCGACGGGATAACTATTGCTATTGCCTAACAACTTACAGTTGAGGTTATTTGTGACAGTCTTAGCACCAAGAAACCGAGAGCCTGAATTCGATATTCGCTGGGTCTATTCATTCAAGCACTTTAGTGTTTCACTACATTTAATTGGAAATAGCGGATGTAATTTCTTCATTAAACTAAACGCTTCTCACGGTATTTGTATGGGACTGAAAATTCGACGAACGATCAGTCTTTCTGTATTAGTTTAGCATTTTGTATATAAAATTAATTTATTTTTCTAAATGCCGTCATCAACTATTTTGTTAGCATCAGACATTTGATTTGGCTTTGGGCTGCACTAACCAAGGGGCTTAGTAAAGATGCCTTAACAGGAGTATATGAAGAAAATCGAAAATTAAAATTGTATAGTAACCCCCAGTAACGGTATTTTTAGTTACCCAAATGTGTGATAAACAACTTTCGTGACATTTCGTCAATTTATAGATCTAGCAACATTGACAAATCAAAAAAACTACTAGTATAAACGGTGTTGAACTAATTTGACTTTGACGTTATTAAATTAAAATGATAATGGTGGCTCACACTGACGCCATTGCTCCGACATCAACAATTACTATGAAATTACTATTACTATAGACTATCAAATCGTCCCTTATTTGTAGGTCCAGCAACATTGGCAAATCTAATAAACCACTTGTATTGACGGTTATAAACTTTGACGCTGTCAATTTACGAGCTCTGTGACATATTATGACAATGGCAGATGACACAAACGCAATTGCTCGGTCATATATAATATGTGCACCGTATCAACAGTCATCGAACTAAGAGGAGCAGAGAGTATAACAACTGTAATATAAAGTTATTTAGTCTCTTTATTAATAATATATAATTCAATGTTACAACGATTGCATCCATTTCTTTCATCATTTTTATTTCTTATAGATAAGTAGGGATCAGCCTTCTGGGACTGACACATGTCATTAATATGGATTTGTCACATACCGGATTCCTCGCTTTGTTTGACGTCACTGTAAGAGTGTGTTCAGTGTGTCAATTGTGCATTTAGAAAAAAGCCAAGATTCACCTTAGAGTTTAGAGTCGCGCGCTTAAGCCACTACCAACACTACATAGTTTTATAATTGAATAATTAGATGATTTAGTTTAGAGACTACGTCTGGTGCTGGTGTTCTATATATATAATCCACTGTAACCACCGGCTATAAATAAAAATAAAATCTAAAATAATGTCTGGTATAAATAAACATATCCCGAGTGTTAAAGTAAAACTTCACTCTTACTGAAATGAGGCTATTAAAACTTTCGAATCATAAGAAAGATTTTTCTTGGCGAAAATATAAAATTCAAATGGAACCTCTCAAAGCTTTACGAATCTAAACACAGTGCTTTAACATGCCCGGGGCCTTGTAACATCGTAACAACTTTACTGAATAATCCGCGGGGTAACTGGGATTTTTACTCGCTTAGAAAAATTTAATTAAAACCTCCTTTTGTCGTAAATGATAAAACCTAATGTGAAAGCAATACTTTATTGAATTATTCCTGTCCATTAGAGGCGAAACGAATTTGTTTCGAGAAAGTTAATTTGATAAGGATATATGAAAACTCTCAGAAATATAAGAAGTGTAAGAAAACGCGGCTTTGGTAACAATATAAAAACATACATTTCTTTTAAAGCAAATTTAAATACTTATACTAAAAAAGTATTATAATGGAACATATGCAAATACAAGTATATTTGATGAAGAATGGAGCAAAGATGTAATAAAAATGTGTGTCTGTATTTAAAAATATCTGCTGAAAAAATAAAGCTATACCAGTCACCAGCATCTGTTTCATTTATATGTTTAAGCAAGATCTGCATTCTGTGCCTACCAACCTGAAACAATAATAGTTTTCCTGAACCGAGGATATTCGGCGTTAACTACTAAGCCGTGGAGATGGTGTAAAACCAGGGTAGCAGAAAAGGCCATTGTAACCAAAGGCTTTAATATTTGCATAAAACAAGTACCAGACGAATAAAGTTTAGAATTAGATAAAATATTACTATTTTTAATACCTATTCCAAATATACAAATACTACATATGTTTAGCGTTTTATATAGAAGAAAATTACCATATAAATTTAGCCGTATTTCCCTGGAGTTGCAAACTTAAGTCTCGAGTTTGGACTTGTCGGGTAGAACAGATAATCTAATTTTATTACTAGGTACTTCATTCATTTCATTAAAGCATTGGCTCGTTCACCCTAGTTGCTCGATCACTTTAGTTCACTAATGACCTGTGAGACATAGGAGCAAATAAATTGTGTTTCTTTGGCAATAAAGACATGTTGTAGAGAAACCTTTAAGATCTGAGTGTGAAAAAAATTAGCTTTACCATGTTATATTAATCTTATTAAAGGTTTGACGTTTAAACATAGAGTAGACAGTTTCTTTATTTGTTTTTATAATGGCGCGTCTAAACGGGCCATGTTTTGCTGCAATGTGCTGCACTGTTGGCCACTAATTGCCCGGCCATTACAAAAATATTTTAATGCAGCTATGGCCGAACAATCTACTGGGCAAGTGTTGCAATAGTATGGCCCATGATGCAGACTCCTAAACGGGCTACACAAACCGGCAACAATGGCTGACGAAATCACACTTGTCGCAGCAGCTTATATTGTTTTAAAAAAGAAACAGAAAGAAGAGATTTGGATTCGACCTTACTTAAATAGGCGTGAAACTGTAGACAATTTCAGTCTAGAAATAAGTCTTGATAATAAATATTCAAGAACTAGAATGTCAAAAGCAGCCATTTTTACTTAGTAATCTAACTAAATACAGCTGATCGCAAAACACAGAATAAAGCAACAGGCACACTTCACTCAAAGCAAACGTCATGTCGCGTAGAAAAGGATACACTATGCCATAACAAAGAGAGTGACTGAAACAACAAGAGAACTGGCCGTGCAATATTGCAGTTGAATTCGATAGCCTAGCGATCGTCCGGCCACCTATCGGGGCAACATCGGCCATATGTGCTATACAAAACATGTTTGGCTATTGGCCGGGACATTACTGCAATATTGCATAATGTGGCTGTATTGTTTGCAATGTTGCCGGCCACAGTTTGCAGCCATCAATTGCAGCAAAAACATGGCCCGTTTAGACGGCCATAATATTTTTCTGAGGAGATCAGCCTAGCCTTCTTATGAAATAATATATATAAAATATGAATGACCCTTCTCGTTACACTGTGAATTTATTGATGATTTCATTTCATCACTAAATTAGTGATGAAATGAAATCCTATCAGAAACTTACACATATAATTATCAATCTATTTTATATCATGTCATACACTCAAAAAATTTCAATTATAATTATATTAAAACAGAACATATGAGTACAGAACAAATTTGTGTACTTCTTAAAGATTAACTACATATAATAACAGATTCATTGAAGAAATGCGACAAAGAATAAGGCGATAACAAATACAATAAAACGTAACAAGTTGAGTATTGTTCGCATCAGTGGCTATCTCTAACCAAATAAAAATAATAAGAGAAAACTTGTGCCCGCCGTGAGAGTAACTCTGAAACAATCTAATAAGAAATCGGAATATGAGGAAAATGTTTCATTGACAAAGAATAAACGTACTGCTCAATTTTGTTTTCGCGATAGGCGCAATAAATACGCGGCCCAACTCGTGATAAACGCACCTCAATATACGAATGGAATGCTGCCTATATTCCTTTATTGTTTTTTTCATAAAAGGTGTTTTTGATCTAGATTTATGCACAAGCCGGTTACTGATTGGATGAAGAGCACTAAATGGCGTGCAATTGAGTTCAACCGAAATTTATCTATAAAATGTCGGCCTTTGCTCTCGTTTAGAAACCACCAACATACTAGTGGTTATGTAAATTGCCGAATCTCTTCTTTAAGTTCAACTACTGTTTGTACAATATCCTCTTTTATTATGTATTCCTAAGGACTAAGGATATTGCGCCGGCGAAGCCAAGCAGGTTTAATTGGTTTGGCTTCCTTTGAGAATTGGATAACAACATTTTCTTACGTCAACTCTCGGCAAATCTAAAGACGTTAGCGATTGGATTGATCGAACGTTTCGTCGGCAGGCCCAACGCACACTTATTTCTTATTATATTGTATTTTTTATAATTATTTATTTTTATTTTATTTATTTATTTACACTTCGTTGCTAAAAAAAAAAAAAAAAAGAAACACAATACATAAAAATTATAAGGGATGCAACGGGCGAATTATACTATATAGAATTAGTTCACTTTTAATATTTACTTTACTAATTATGCAACTCGTTAAAAGATTGGATCTAAGTATTCTGAAAAACTTAAGTATATTAAAATATCGCCATGTACTATTTCAATATTTAATTTTACATCTTATGTATATATATATATTGTAGTCTATTGTACTACTGCTCATTATGACTAAGTCAAAAGCTTTTCCTAAAACAATGCCTGAAAAGCCATTATGTGATTGTTATTAGGTCCGAAACGTATTTAATTTTACAAAGTACCTATGTATAAGTTGTATAAAATGTTTTATATGGTATTTTTTTCTTACGAATCATTGATGGATTCCCAATTTAACTTAAGGTAAACAAGTACTGGCTTAATCTGTCACGCATGTAATAAAGAAGGATATAGTAAGCAACGCAAGCGTGCGGAGTGCGCGCAACGCAAGTGTAAAGCGTACCGCGTGATTCAATAGTTTTCTATATTATTATTATAAAGAGGAAAGATTTGATTTTTTGTTTGTTTGTTTAAATTAATAAATAGGCTCCGAAACTACTGAACCAATTTCAAAAATTATTTCACCGTTGGCAAGCTACACTATTCCCGAGTGACATAGGCTATGTTTCATTTTCAAAAAAATTAGGGATGCCTACTAAAACTCGAATAATCTAACCCAAGGTGTAAAAAAAATAAACAAAAAACTTCCTTCAATCCCGTGCGCTGCGAAAACTATTAATGATAGAACAAAATGATGTATTACAATTTTTAAGAACACATCACTATCTATAAAAAATGTCTCAGCATGTCTCTATTTTTATAGTTACGTCACAATAAGCGTCCGTTTATTAATTTTTTTTTATTAAAATATCACCGCTAGAAAAGGCTCTTTATTCGTACCTAGGTATTGATCCTTATCAAAAAAATACCAACGTTTCACATAAGGTACAATATAATGGCATAACCACCAAAAAAGCATGGTGGATTGGTGTTCTCCTGCCGTTTCTCTTGATTAGTTTACTACTATGTAATATAACAAAAATCTTAGCCACAGCAACGCTTGGCTGAGTCTACTAGTTATAAATATAATTAAATGTCTGATACTTTTGTATGCTCCATGACCATATATGATCCTTTAATAACTATCCTATTTATGTTTAAGAAAGGAAAATTTAACAAAAAATACATAACAATAAAATTAATTTGTTGAACAACAAAATTTTATAATTAAAAATTATCCTCTATCCTTTTGAGTTCGATGAACAATTAATCAGAGGAAGACAAGACTGATTGTTCGAATAATTAAAATATCAAGATTTCATTTTTGCAAGTAGCCCGAGGAAGGCTTTCTTTTCTCAACGAAGATTTCCAAGAATAAAAAGTAATATTCTCTTCATTTTGCCATCTATGTGCCATGGCCCGATGTAATTCATTTAACCTATTTCGTTTTGTATTTGTTTTCGAGTAAAAATTAATCAAGTCAACAGCTTTCCTTTTGGGATTGGTTGTACGTGGTCTGCAAAGAGGAAAATACGTTCATAAATATTTGTAATCTGTCAAAATAAATGAGTGACATAATTTAAAATTTAGAAAAATATTTCCGGCTAAGGTTTGTTCTGTTATGTCTCCCTTTCATGAAAAATAAAAAATTATTATTAGTTTTAACTAAACACATTCATTTCTGATAAATTATGTTTACGTGGAAAGGCAGGCAGCGAAACACCAAGAAAAATATGTAATATATCAACAGAACGCAAGGCAAATACTTTTCCATGGTTCGTCTCGATATTAGATTGAATCGCTATTCGCCAATAACAGAAAAGCTCCAAGCTTTATGTTTTATCAAACTGGAGATTGCTTTCTTTCACCCAAATTCCTTTTATATAATTGTAAAATAATATAAAGAAACCTCAAGACTTGAAGTATTTAGTAAAATTTCTAATGGAACTCTGTAAAATTCAAACATTATTTTTCTTGTCTTCAACGCTTTATAACGGATCGTGAGAAACTAGAAGTAGAATTTCAACAGATTTGTAAATAAATGCAACCAATACAATTATTAAATAGGAACCAAAATATCTTTATCAAAGGAAGAATACAATTAGTAGTTTTTATAAACAATAAAATTTGATTGTTGATTTGTATAAACAATAAAACTCAGTTTTATCCGGGTTATAAATACTCGTAAATGTTTTTGAATATTTTTGAAGTTATACTTTTTTAGGCGCGTTATGAAAAATTTATGAGAGTGAAATTTTACGATGCGCGCGCACCGTGACAGAATTAAGTTGCCCACGGAAGATGCTACGGCATTGGACATTATTTAAAAACAACATTCGAATAATAATAGAATTTATGTTACACTTAATGTAAGAGAATAATAATAAATATTTATTTATTTAATTTTTCAAATGTAAACTGAACTTTATTGACTATAATGACTCCTTTTCCAGTCTTTGATTATTTAATTGTAATTAATTATTTGCATGCAATCAAAAACTATTTTTAATAATGCCAAAGAAGTATAACTTCTTACGCGCGTACACAGTAAACACGCACCCTTTTTTTAATTATATCTTTATGTTACTATGTATTATACTCACAATGGAATCTTATATTATACGCTTAATACTCGTAAATAATATTATTTTCCTTTTAAATATGTTTAAGGATCAGACATGTCATAGGGCAGAATAATAAAAACAGTACAATAGGACTTTATTACATCTAATACCTTTCTTACTCAAACTTGGCTTTTCTTTTGTTAGTGAAATATATTCCAAAGGTGACTCTTATCTTCTTTTAACAATATAATAAAAATATCTGCAAATATATCTTAGGTATTTCTTTAAAGTGAAGAAGGGAAGGTACCAACACTCGAATTTCCGAGGTGGAAACATACACACTTCAGGCTCGTTGAATATGAGAGAACTGAGTAAGCAATACCCACTAAAACTAACCTCGGAAACACAGGTCATTTTTACATTTTACCAGGGAGTGGAAGTACCCCAAGAACAATTGCAAACACTATCTATAAAAATGAATTACTGTTCGCTTGTTTCGTTAAAACTCGTGAATGGCTGGACCCCTGTGGCTAAATCTGATCTTCAAATATTTGATAAAGTTAAGGGAAGGGAAACGGTGAGAAACATGTACAATAAAAAAAAAACAAGCATAAATAATTTAATTTTCCAGTACAATTCGTTTCTAGCTTCAAACATTTGATGTCTTTAATTTTTTTAGGTTAGGTTAAGTTCGTTCAGAAGTTTGTCTGTTTCATAGCTATCGTGTGAGGTCTGATTTTTATATAAAACAAAGTCGGGTTTGCTGGAATACTTATAAATCAAAAACTGCTGGGCCGAATTTCATGATATTTGTAATAGGAGTAAAAAGATTTGAAAATTGACCAGGAAATTAAATAAAAGAAAAAAATCCAATACTGTCAAACATTTAATGTTCATCCCATATATACGGTAAAATCTACCCTCAAATTAAAGAACGTATTTAAGTAAAGGTTTGGAAGTGAAAGGTGCATCCACAATATTCAAATAATGACAATTAACCAGGTGAAATTAGAAAGAACCGCAAGAAAGGGCAATACATAAAGGTACCAAATCCAACTAACAAATATGGTAAGCAATATTACAAACAAAGAATTCATCACTTAATCGAAAGACATATTTCGTCCGTTTTTTAACTAACTTCCAGAAGCCAAACGAAGAGATTTTTGTTTTTTTTTTCCCTAAAGTTTTTTACGTTTACAAAAACTGCGCGAGGACACCTAAAGTGTTTGGTGTAAGCTGTGGAAATATCTTGTTTATAATAATGAAAAGTTTTAGAAAATCGATTCAATATTTTGTTAAATGGATTAGTAATAATTCAGACTAAGGAGCTGTATCGTCTTATAGTCTAAGCTTCCACCCACGTTATTTCATATCTTTTGGTAATATTATTTTGCAACCTCTTTTGAATTAAAGTACAGAGATAGTTTAATTGTGAATTCAAACAGTCTCATTTATTCTTTTTTTTTTGTCTTGACAGTTTAGTTTAAATTTCCTTTTATCGTTCTTTTAGTTAACCTATTATATATATTTTAAAAACAGCAATCGAAATATTTTAGTCAATATATAAAAGCATTATGCATTCCTATATCTTCTTCAAGAATAATAATCGCACTACAACGCGTACAAAATCCATTTAGATTTTAACTTCATCGTCGCTTTCATACCGACCTTATTTTTATGTATTTCTTATAAAACATAAATATAATTCTTGTTTAGTGACGTCAACGTTTTAGAATATTAAATGAAGCTCTAATTAAATGCAAATTTGTTTAAAATTCTCAACTATTTTCACAGAAACTTAAGCGCAAAATGTATAGCTACAAAATATTTTTCAGCGTTTTACTAATGAAGGTGGAATGCAAGCGTGGCGTCATAAGCTGAGCTCAAATTGACGTTTGCTCAACCCGAGTAGCACTTATATAATAATGTCTCATATGCTGGCATGTGGGTCAAGTGGCTAACTATCACGTCACAACAGGACCACGGGTCCGATTCTCGAATACTGGAATCTTTTAATATTGTGGAATAAGATTCAGTATGAATCGATGGAATTTTAGACGCCTTTTATATCACATGTATTAGAATTAACCCCTGACTTATAGAGCTTCAAGCTGCAAACGTTTGTGACAAGATTTTAACTTCGTATGCCGTTTTTCACGAGTAACTAGTGTAATGCGAATACTATGTTACAATATCATACAATGATAATAATACTTCTAAATAAAACAGGAAGCCATAATCAAGGCTAGAAGCTCACCTGATTTTAAGTGACACTTACATTGCCAGATAGTTTGCGAGGGCGATGCCGGCCTTTTGACGAGTCGAAATTAAGATTTTTTTAATGTATTTAATTTCAGAGTGTAATTGAATTGACTAAGCATATTAATGCTAGACCAGGATAGATTTATTACCTACGTTTGTTATTTTACCCAAGAAAGTTGAAAACGAAGTTTTGCCACATTCAAAAATATTTTTTTTTGGAGATGCAAAAATTAAAAAGAGTGAAGCCCGAATCACCAGCTTGTAACTTCAAATTTTAGGAATTGTGGCACCTGCCAGAAAATTCAGACGCCTTTTATATCACATGTATTAGAATTAACCCCTGACTTTTAGAGCTTCAAGCTGCAAACGTTTGTGACAAGATTTTAACTCCGCATGGTATACGTGCAAAAAAAGAATGAATATGAATTATTTATGTTTGAACTTTCAAAAAGCTTGATACTCTTATCTTCGAGTATTAAACAAATACTTATTTGGGAAAACTTCCTGTTAGTTTTCCTTATGTACACAAAACAACCGAACATCCGAATCCATATATGTTCAGATATTTGTACTTACCTATACGTCTTGTTTTTATTATGGCGCGTCTAAACGGGCCATGTTTTGCTGCAATTGATGGCTGCACTGTTGGCCACTAATTGCCCGGCCATTACAAAAATATTTTAATGCAGCTGATGGCCGAACAATCTATGACTGGGCAATGTGTTGCAATATGTCTGCAATAGTATGGCCCATGATGCAGACTCCTAAACGGGCTACACAAACCGGCACCAATGGCTGACGAAATCACACTTGTCGCAGCAGCTTATATTGTTTTAAAAAAGAAACAGAAAAAGAAGAGATTGTGGATTCGACCTTACTTAAATAGGCGTGAAACTGTAGACAATTTGAGTCTAGAAATAAGTCTTGATAATAAATTATTCAAGAACTAGAATGTCAAAAGCAGCCATTTTTACTTAGTAATCTAACGTCAAATACAGCTGATCGCAAAACACAGAACATAGCAACAGGCACACTTCACTCATAGCAAACGTCATGTCGCGTAGAAAAGGATACACTGTGCCATAACAAAGAGAGTGACTGAAACAACAAGAGAACTGGCTGTGCAATATTGCAGTTGAATTCGATAGCCTAGCGATCGTCCGGCCACCCATAGGGGCAACATCGGCCATATGTGGCTATACAAAACATGTTTGGCTATATGGCCGGGACATTACTGCAATATTGCATAGTGTGGCTGCTATTGTTGCCGGCCACAGTGTTGCAGCCATCAATTGCAGCAAAACATGGCCCGTTTAAACGCGCCATTACTGGAATACATAGGATTTTATAAATTTTTTCGTAATTGATTTTATACCAATTAAGATTCCTATGTCCTTAATACCAGTGTTGAGGTCATCCTTTGGAGTCCCCAAGCATAACCGAGGCTTCGTTTAACTCAACCGACTTCAATAAAAAAGTAGAAGCGTAATTTTTTTTGTATATGTATAATAAGACGAAATGCTGCCAGCCTTAAAGATAATGCACAAGGACCAAACTTTTTAAATTTGTTTTTAATTTTCAATTTATATTTTTTTTATTATTAGTATTATTACTGTAGGTTAAGAATTTTGTAAATATTGTATATTTGTGTGTTGGAAATAAATAATTTATACATTAAAAAAAAATAAGTTAATATAGTATAGATATAAGTATTTTCTTTCAAAAACAACTTATATTTGACTTATTATGTTTTTAAGTATGAATTTTAGTTTTCTATATATATAGGCATTTTTAATTACTACTAACCTTCATAAATTGTTTTATTTAAGCAAAAAAGCTGGGGCAGCCGCAGAGCAGGCGGAAAATAATAAACGGTTTAAATATAAAAGTCTTTCCACCAACTTCTATTTTCATCCCTTTGGAGTAGAGACTCTTAGGCTGTGGGGTTCAAGTGCACCGGCGCTAATTAAAGATTTAATTTGGCTCCTGGTAGATAGTACCAATGACTCCAGAGCTAGTGCTTTCCTCACTCAACGAATAACTATCGCAATACAGCGAGGAAATGCTGCCAGCGTTAAAGCTACACTGCTACAGGGACCAAACTTTTTTTAATTTTCTTTTTTTTAATTTTTATTATTACTACTTAGTACATATATAGGTTAAGAAAATTGTAAATATTGAAAATACTGTATATTTGTGTGTTGGAAATAAAATTTTATTTAATAAAATTAACATTTTAGAACACAAGTCCAATTGTGTAAGCAAATTATAATAAAACACAAACGAAATTCGCTTTCAATGTGTCTTATTATGGTAATGAAAACTGTGCTCTTGCAATATTCTTTCAGAAACTCAACCCATACTGTCCAAGTTCCCTACTCCTAACCATAAAATATTCATAGCATTCTAAATTTAAAAGCAAAAAATATTCTAAAGTGGAAACGCGTGCAACATTTTTTTATCAGAAATGTATTATAAAATAAAATAGTGGAAACTTCAAAAGGAAGTCAAAAGTTCATGCATAATTTAAGCGACGTTATCTTTCTATCCAATAGTTTATGCAAATATCTTTAAAATACTTTTACAAGTCGGGAAAGTATCCGTTACCATGAAGGAAACGGATCTAGGAGTTGAGAAAATCTCATTAAAAAATTGTCAAGACAATGCTCAACTGGAAATAAGAAAAAGCTGCTCGCTTTATGTTAATTTTTGTTGATACAAAAGATTTATACAATAATAATGGGAAGGACTTGTTTAACATATTTTCCCATAAGCAATTTATTGTATAGAACCAGAAAGAGAAATATGTTTTCTATATAAACTTTTTTCCTTAATTAATGTAGGTTAGAAATACATTAGGCAGTTTACGCATTACCCGTCGTTAACTTACAGCCAGACTTATTAGCAGTTCTACTTCGGTTTAGAACGTTTGGTGCTGACGTTGAACAGATGTATATACAATTGAAAACTTTACAATTTTTTAATTTTAATCCTCTTTTTTGGATGTTCTTCCATCCCATATGCTAGTGAAGTAATTGAGCGCGGTAATTATTATATGGACGATATTTGTTGTAGTTACCAGTCAATTTAAGCAATTGAAGTATCCTCTCAAGTCATTCAAATGTTTTCAGCTGGTGTGTTTGATGTTTTAATATGTCCTAGTAATTTTGAAAGTACTTTCTTTTTTACCGTCTGATTATTAACAGCAAGCATTTTGCCTCAAATGAGTGTCATAAAGTGTTAGCGTGAAATGGGTCTCAAAATGACCTTCTCGTTCGAAGTCAGCGATTTAACTGATATTGCAGCAACTAAGCGTAATATGCTTTCTAGCATTGCCCGTTTATTGGACGTTCCAGGTTTAGCCGCACCTTTTATACTATAAGTAAAACTTCTAGTAAAGGAGCTTTGGCTTCTTAAACAGGATCTGCTGTTCGTATCTAATCTACAAGTACCACGTCATATAGGCGTAACTAAAACTTCTTCAACCATACTGTTGGCATTTTGTGATTCCAGCGAAAATTCGTATGGTGCCGAAATTTATTTCTGTGTACAAACTGATGGAAATATAAATCTAAGTTTGACAGCTGAAAGTTATGTCTTGAGCTTGACTTGAGCTTTGTGCCTCTTACCTTATGAAAAAAATAATATCTGCCGTGACACGTGTTTTTGAAATACAATTTTCTATGCAAAGGGTAATCGCTATATCTCATTTAACGATTACATCCAGTCCCCGCCGCACAAAGACATTTATGGCCAATAGAGTTACGAAAATTCTGGAGGATGTATTTTCAAAAAAATCTACCATATTTCCGACAAAACCCATCCTGCTGATTATTATTATTATTATTGATGTGTGCGACGCATGCCGTGGCGACGCGTTTTATGATGGTATATATATACATACAGTCTATATGCAGTATTATGTACGGTGTGTGGATTTCGAAGTCACTGATTAAACGAATTAAGTAGTCACGATTTGAAATAAATTCGTAAATTTTTGTATTTAATGAAAATAACTGTTTATTCAATAAATAGTCATCGTTATCTGGAAAAAAAATCGTAACATTTTATTTTATCATTATGACATATTTAGTTCCTATCACAATCTGTTCTTTTCTGCATATTACTTTTACAAAATAATGTCGATGTTTCACATCTGCCAGGCGTCCCGTGACGGCTCACATTTTTTTAAATATTTACTATTATTATTTTACCGAGGAATCCTGGGTACAGCTTTCGGATAACCAGGCCCACACAGCTAGATAAACAAATAGTTACGCCAAAACTTGTAATTTTTGCAATCGAACTATATTTACATTTAAATATATATGGTTTTATCCAATAAAAGCTTTCGTTTAGACTATTCAAAAAGCAATAACGAAAATGATTCATCAACGCAAACAAAGTTTCAAACTGTTTTGCATGCTAGAATCAATGAAAGTTCATCAAACTCGTTTTACATATTTCACAAATTGTAATCGTCAGTGATTGTTACACACGAAAATGTAATTTTTATTTTAACCTGGCTCACAAAACTGTAGCTTACTGTGGGAGCCTACGGCTACATGAAAGGAAACTCCAGCAGCATAAAAGACCATATTGTGGTCGCATGAGATGTTTATTTTATTTATTTCCTATTTTTACAGTAACTAAATACTAATACAATAGAAAACTTATTAATATAAAAATTAAACTGAAAACAATATAAAAATAAATATAATATAAATAATGCGATTCTTGTGAATTCAGCCAGTGTGCAACTAAATATCACTCATGCAATAACATTCAGGGTGCGCAAGACCCTTTACGCGTGTAAATGTTAGCTGCTGCTGTACGGTGGCCACACGGTGGTGAGGATGACATTGTTAAGTCTCTCATCTAAAGACATAATATTTTTTTAAGGCTTACAGATTGATACCATTATAGAAAGCCTTGAACTTCGAAGCATTCCGTGATATATAGGGTATATATCACGGAATTCTTAGAAGTTCAAGGCCATGCGAATATACATAGTATGCATCGTATGCAAATTGCAAATAAAAAAAAGTACGTTAAATTGAGACAGTATATTTCAAATCATAATGATTCGCCAGTCAATAAAATCACAATTTTCATGATTAGCGCTTTATATTTGTTCCCAACAAAAAATCTTGGGCTTCATAATAATAATAATATTATCATTTCACTGTGTATATTGTTAATATAAGAGCCGGCATAAAGTATTTACGGTTAATCTTAATGAGACTGAAAGATAATCTCTTCGAAATAACAAAGAGTAAGAAAATATCGTGTAAAATGTCTTTGAAGATAATAACTTTCATAAAACTAAGAGGCGAAAGAACATCGTTTTAATAAGGAAAAGACTAAGTTTTTGAATTAAAAATTGCTTTCTTTATAAAAAGCGTTTAAAAGCATTCTTGATAGCCGAAATACTGGAAGTGCTGTTTTTAAAAACCCGACTCAGTAATTACTACCTGTTAACTCATGGCGTAGCTTGGATCCAATATTAATTCATAACTTTTTCTGTTCCAGTCTCTAATATGCTACACATAGATAATATTCATTGTTTAGTATTCTACAAAAACAATATTTAAAATGTATAATAAATATGAATAAAATATTACAAACCTTCAGTGGTTCTTCAACTTTCTAAAGCAGTTAGCCTCCAATTTTTAATCTTTTTTTCCCAATTTTTCAGTAACTTTCAATTATAAAATCTTCTAAAATTAAAAGTGATGGCAAGAGCTACCTCCAATGCCCAATGCGTATTCTCTTGAACTTTTACTAATATGGTTACATAAGGAATGTCAATGTCCTTACTCGCTTATTATATGAAAAAAGAGTGTGTGTACTTATGTACACGCGTTAGAAGTTATACTTCTTTGGCGTATGAAAAAAAATGCAGTATGGATTAACGATAAATATTAAAATTAATCAATAAAATTATTATTAGTAAATACTATCACCGTCGTATATGAAATTGATTTAATAAAAACATCAAATAATATTTATTTATTCACACTGTTTAATTGTACTGTTACGAAACACGTGTTCTAAATATAAAAATTCTAGAATATACAACTTGAACATAGTTATTATCGATTTTCATGCCACCTAGAACTAACTTCATTCCGTAAATTTTGTGTCACGGCGCGCGCGCATCGTAAAATTTCACTTTCATCAATTTTTCATAACGCGCCTAAAGAAGTATAACCTCAAAAATCTCTCGCACTTAAAATATCATAGATACATGTTACACACGTTCCTGCATTTCTGTTCTCAGCCGATCTATTTTGACGTGACGTCATAATGAATATGTCAAGGAAGCATGAAATATGAAGTCCTTTGTAATAGGTACATTCGTCTCAGTTAAATGTCATATAACAATGTGTATCACTAATAAAATAATAATTTCTTTGTAAATTGTAATTATGATAAATTGATAAGTATTGTCATCTATTTATAATAATTATAGTAAAAATTTATTTTGTAATTTTTTGTTTTAACAATTTTACAAATGTGAAAATGTCACAAAATTCGATACAAAATAATAATATCTTGAATTTAATCCTTGATTTGGTTTGTTTTATGTTGATAAAGTGCCTTTTAAATAGAATTTGTCGTCTTTGCAGGTGCAGTGAAATATATAACTCATCATAAGTAGAATTAATATAATTATTTATCAGGTTTAATAATCAAAACAAATTTGTTTTGCTGAGTGACTTGTTAGTTCTTATTATTAGTTCCAAGAACAGCTAGTTGAACTAAAATATCAATATTATTTTCCTGATATTTAGTGTATGAAGCCTTTTAACGCTAAGAACGGGTTAAATGTTTATTAATCCGAATTAGGCACTAAAAGCGTTGATAACAATTTTGAATATTCTCTTTACTCATCGGATAAAAGCGAACTTTTAAATCTGCAACATCTGCTGGAGAGTACAACATCTGGCATTCGCCTGTCATCCCCGAGGCAACATCACATTCACAATTCTGTTTTCCTGAACTAAAAAAATAAATACAAGTATGAACGTATTCAACCTTTCGCAGAAACGAGAACAGAAATTAATTATAAAACGTGAAAATGAGAATATTTTAATTTTTAATTTAACACTACGGGCCTGTCTTTGACGTTAACAATTCATAAATTCTCTAGACATTATCATAGATTAATTTATTATTGGATAATAAAGTAATGAAAGCGAGGGCCTTTTACGTAATAGTAATTTTATTATTAAGATACGAGAGTGAGATATAATGTGTATAGTAAACTTTGTGATTTAGAAGTCACTAATCATGTATTTTTAATCTAAATACAAGAAAAACAAATGATTTTTTGTAAATAAATTGCTTCTTTTTTACACGCTTTATATTAGCTTCATCTGTATGTATGTATGTAACCGACTCCTTCGGACTCGATTTTGACCCACTTTTAACGGACAGATTTAATTCAAACTTTGTACACTTATAAAGAATCAGCCACAATATAATTATTTCATAGGTTTATCTCGAAAAAAAACATGAATTTTTTTTAAGTCCACGAAGCAATACGATTAAATTGAGACAACACGTATTGCTGCTAGGACTAAAAAGTGAAAAATAAATATAGTTTTAAAAAACTAAAAAAATACGATTTTAAAGCACATCAAACTAAAAAGTGAAAAATAATTCCTAATTTAGGCTGAAAATGGTAATGAACAAAAAATACTGGTATTATTGTGAAAAAGCGTGGCGCGCTCTGTGCCATATTTTTCGTCTATCGAGCAACCCACGCTTTTTCACAATAATACCAGTATTTTTTGTTCATTACCATTTTCAGCCTAAATTAGGAATTATTTCAAGTTGTATTCGACTTACATAACAGTAGTATTGAAGTTAATGTACATGAATATTAAATGGAAATCACTACCGTAAAAGCGCGTTTTGTCACCTTTATTTATATTGAGCAATTAAAATTTTATATTAGAATTTAATTTAACCAGGTTTAATCGCAATAAAGCGCATTAGTATGTACTGATATTATAAAAAGGAAATATTAGTTTTTTGTTTTGTTTGTAACGATTTTTACATGACGTTTATTAACATGTTTAATGTTCTATAATCAAACAAATAAATTTAAAAAATACTTCACTGATTTAAAGAATTATTTCACTGTTAGAATGATACATTAAGTATTAAAAAGCCGTGGCCGCTATGAAGTACTATCTCGAAATGAATTTATTATCTCGTTTATATCCGTTAAAGAAATTATTTTATTTATTTAAGATAGCCTCTTTAGTGATGCTAACAATAATTGCCTGTTCCAGGTTCTTTACACAGAATCCCGGCTTTATTACAAGCCGTAAAATAATCGTTGAACATTATTCTCTTTATAACAAAGAAACTGTCTATATATGAGATTAATTTATCACAAGAATCTCAGAAGAAAATCTTAATAATAATATTATCTAGTCAGAACATTTCTTGTCTTTATTCGGGGCTTAAGAGAGTTTCACAAAAAGTTTAATTTACCAAAGTAGTGGTGAAGTGTACTACGATGAATCCTGAAGTCGGGTATTCGGAACTCGACCGTGTACTTATTGATTTTTCTTTCAATGTGTACAATTAACACTACCATTCACTGACATTAAATTCAACGACACGTGGTCAGTCACAAAATTTTCATAACCTACATTTAGGGAAATGAAAAATAAAGAAGTGTGTCTGTCTAGTATGTGGCTAGGTATGTTAATTTAAATAAAATATTATTTATGAAACACCAAAACAACAGTGACACACACAACTACGAACTCAAGAAAAACAAGTTATTGTAGAGGCGAAGTTACTTTTCCCGTTTGAAGAACAATGCACCCTCTCTTCTACCTTTGATTTAGTTAATGAGTTATCTACATACGAACGGAACGTGTTTTTGTTTTACTTTTTTATTCCCATGGAGGTTTACATATGGCGTACCTCCAATGAGCACGTAGAACTAGCCTGCGCCTGCTCTCGTGCTCGTTCCTTCGGACAAGCATCACACCGGACTATATAGTTAAGTAGGATAACCGTCATTTTGAATCCAATATATTTTGACATAGGAAACTCTGGGACTTTCATATTAAGAAGATTTCATATTAAGAATTATTTCAGAAGGCTCATCTGATGTTAAGTGAATCCACCGCCCATGGACCATCAATGCCAGAGGTCTTTAAATTTTTTAAATGCCTTTTATTGAATTGCCTTTTTGTATTTTGCACTGTTATGCTGACTTTATCTTTATGTCATGACCGTTGGCCTGGAAACATTACAACGGAATAGAATTAAACAAAATTAAATAAGCCTTCTAACAAATCTATATCATTATCACATAGACAGTCACACAGATAATAGACAAGTTATCTCACACAGGGACAAACTTACACCTCTCTTTTTGCATTAAGGCTAATAAAAAGACGCAATATTATTTTTAATAGATTGAATCATTATAATACGATTAAAAAGAAAAATAATACGAGAACGTTACAAATTTACTAAATAAAAAAGTGACATACCCTACTCCACTTTCGATCAGTATTCATATATTTTAAGCGCTATACCAACGCATAAATTTTCCTTGCATGTTGGATAGTATACGAGAATGCTATTTGTATTACGTATGAAATATTCTGCTTTGCTTAATTTCAACAAACCTTTCTCTCACGGGGATTCAGCTAAGAATAGCATCGGTACTATGTAACTTCCAAGTGATTGCGATCTTGAAGTGAAGATGTTGAGTTTTATATCGCACAATATCAAGGTTTATAAAGTTTTTAAAGCTATTGCATAGATTTTATCGCGGGCTTTGACCGCGGCGACCGAATCAAGAAATTCCGTAACGAAATTAACCTAACACACGATGACGTAATATAGGTGCGGCTAATACGCGTTAGAGCGGGACAGAACGCATACTGCGTCTCACATCGGTTTAGCGTGATCGGATAGGTGTGTTAGTCTGAGTCTGGTAGAGTGGTACATTGAATTAATATCAAAGAAAAAAAAATACTGTACAAAATAAATAAATAATTGTATTGCATAAGTTTATAAAAAACTTAATATGCAATAGCTTTACCGCGGCAGTCCCCGAGTGCCACTCGTATTTTTTTTATCTATCCCCATCCGTGTCCAGTGTCCAGGGACTTTTTCCATCTCTTATATTTTCTTTTAGCTGGTGGAGCTTGTGAAGAGGCTGAAAAAGCTACACTTGGCAAATACAGGGGTCTAGGCTCCGAATTTGATTTTGTCCCATTCGTTGTCGAGACCCTTGGCACGTGGGGTCCTAGCGCTATAAGGCTGTTATAAATATATATATTTTATATATATTATATTTATTAAGGTTTTTAGTTTTAGGTACATTGTTCTACTAAAATTAACGGTTTAGGTGTAATGTAGATATATGTTTTATGTGGAAGTTTCTAATAAACTATTACTTATATTTCTTGTGTACATGATTCGGTATCCCTATTGGAAGTTACAGCGTAGGTACTGGGGCAGACCTCTCACACGCAATTGTGCTTACATAAGACGAACTTACGTTATGCGTTAGCATTACTTAGTACGGATGTTATAAATGTTTCTCTTCAAGGACTTTATATAATGACATAAAATAATTATTTAATACGTTATTTACATTCCAAATTTAAAATACTGATAAGTTTAATTTTCAAAGCAATGTTAATCCACAATAGTTAAATAAGAATTTCTTACAGCGTTTTACAAAATCGTGGCAAGTTGTTACGTGAACTTTCACGTTTTAAATACTCATGGGACGACTATAAGTTTTTCCTATTCTTACCATTCCAGACATCTTTGAACGTTCTAACTTTGCCTTAAGTCTGTTCAATAGTAAGTTGGTCATAATTTGCGATGGAGCATTTCAACAGAAATTTATTTACCATCTCCCAAGTAAACAGGCAAAATATATTAATCGATTTGATTACTTCTTATGTTCAACTATTAAGACATAATACATAAAATTTATTACTTACAAAAACACACACACATAAACACACAAAATAACAATAATTAAAGAAAAAATAAAAACAGAGATATCAAAAAAAATGTTTTCCCTTTTCCCATTCGGTTCGTTTCAAGGTGTAATGCGTGTGTGCTATGGTTGTAATTGGCCCTGGCTCAGCATTATGCTGAGGAGCAGAATGTTCCACAGCGCTGATCAATCTGCCAGAGACCACAGCAGCTAGCTTTCGCCTCAGTCGCAAAAAAAGAAAGAAAAGGAATGTAATAATACTGATAAATAATGAATTCGCCCACAATTTTTTTTTCTCGGATTAAAAACTAAATTCGTGGGATTTTTGCTGAGTAAGTATGATATAAGATGTATCTTATAGCTGCGACTAAAATTTGCCTTTAATTGAAGACTCTTCAGCGGAGGAGGGATATCATTCCAACACTATTATACTGAATTAAATGTGTATGTGTATCATATTGTAGAGAGTGCTCGGTGAGAGAGAAGTGATACGCTCGGAAGTCTAGAATTATCATTTATTTAACAGTCACCGATACCGGCGGCTAATTTTGCACGTGCCGCGGTTAAAGCGGATCTAGTTTCATTGGTGGATGTTTCTAGGTACTCTGCCTGCAGCTACAATATCTTAATAATAAGTTTTGCAAACAAAAACCAAAGTATTTGTTTCAATAACTACTATCATTTTCATCGACACATTAACAATAAGATAATATATTTTCATCACAATGTATTTTGTATTTTAGTTTAAGTTTTTCATTTCCATTTATCTTCACTTAAACTTAAATCTTAAGTAATACCTAAAAAATAGTTTGATATAACTACTAATTTTCTTGCTTAAACTCCGTAATACTTCCCTGGAGACCCAGTTGGACCATTCGACAACGTACAGCCAATCTGGGCGGAGTTGTCACAAAACTCGCGTGTTCAGCGAGAAATAGAGTAACCCATTTTAAACTAGAATGAATTGCGCGTCGTGCTGCAGGTTCGTTGGAAGTGTGCCCACAGACAACTGAGACACTTTTACGCAGCCTTTATTGAACTATTTGTCTATCATTTGTCATTTACGCAGTTAAATAGACGCAAATGAGTTGCATAAAGTCTTCGTGTTGTAAGTTACAAAAAGAAGCTTAGCCACATTTGAATTTTCTAATTAAAAGTATATTTCGTTGCTCTAATAAATAGCTTTAAATATTTCCAAGAAGTTTTATTTTTAAATATGTATGTAGAAGGTTTATTTATATGAATAATGCTATTAGAGAACTCAGCAGTGTGTTAAATAAAATAGATTATAGTAAATAATAGGTCTTTATTTAATAGGAGATTCTATAAACAGGATTTCTAAATTATTTATTAATAATTATTTATGAATTGGCGCGCAATTCGAAATTCGAATAAATTTTATTCGAAAGCTATGTTTAATTTCAAATTCAGTCATTTGTTTTTAGACAGTTTATATATAGATCGTTTTTTGTTTTAAGAAATTGTTATAGTTTTTGGCGCCATGAATAAACTGAAATTTTGTAATTATTTTTAATATTAGTTCGTACGTGGAAATACCGCTGTTCAGACAACCCTAACGACGTGTACGGACCTAACTCTCACTGTACGTAGATTCTCGTGGGCATGAGACCATATGGCTCACAATTTAACAACCAAGACTAGTCACTCCGTCTATCGCTCTCTCGCTCTCTTCTCCATAGCTTTTCCACCCCAACGCGCGAGCTCAAACTTCACGACAGATCATCCCAAAGGTAGAGGAGCTACAGCTGGAAGCTTTCCGTCACCCAACGTACTCACTGGACCTTGACCCAACAGATTTCTAATTAAAAAAAAAAATTGTTTATTTATTTCCTAATTCTAAAGCCCACAAAAGCTATATATAATAACAAATAATTAGTACACTAAAAATATAGCGAGAGATGGAAAACATAATATTTACCAACAAAAAGGTTAAAAAATGTACAAAAGGGAACAAACAATAAAAATTATTCAATTCATTATTTAATTAAGTGATACCTAATTTGGCTGTGTTGTGTGAAGGTGTAAAAGTGAGGGTAAGAATGTGAAGGTGTTTATATGGGGTATGCTCATGATGCAGTTAATTTTGCACTATGAATATTCTTAATACTCCTTTTAACCATATTGCGCGATAGCTCAAACAAGTCAAGGCTTAAGTATTGGTCGCTGTATGTCCGGGCTGCGCGATACAAAACTTGAGTTTTTTGCATAGTTAGTGTAGATGAGGAACGTGAAAAAATTTTGTAAAGCTTTCGCTGGCTTCATCGCATTTCATCCGACAGATTTCTACAGTAAAAGGATAAACAAACTGCCATAAAAATTGCTACATTGTATAGATAATTTGGGTCAGCCCTGCGCAAAGCTGTGCTTTAATTTTCTAAAATAAAATAAGAACCAAAATATTTATATTGTACAATTTTCATACAAATCTCCAATTTCATATGTATAGAACTACAATGTGTACAACGATAAGTGACAACTAATGAGAGCTTTGTCAGCAAATCCTTCTAATTAATAAGTATGCGCAAAGTGCGTTACTAAGCCTCATCTGTACAGGCGAATAAATAGAATACTTAAATTTATAAAATGAATTCTTAATATAGAATGAAACGTAAGGTTTCATTTTAATATCGCTTCTCATTTAATATATTTTTAGCTTTATTGAGATTGAAACACATTATTGAGATTACAATTTCGCACTTATTACATTTTACATATTCTTATTTATTATTTTTTCTATGGTCTATACATAGATCGCTTGGATACGCTAATTATTTAGTAAGTTACTGCTAAGAAAATCGAATTAAATGTGTTATTTCTATACATTAAAACTGGAATTAAGAATATTTAAAAGTAAAGTCGGAGTCGGCTCCTTTATTCTACATATGAAGTGACAGGAAAATATATAACGGATGAATTAACCCGATCACTGTTGTCGGAAGTATAAACATATCACAACGCTATCGGTTATTTGGAACAATGTAATAGATATCTCAAACGATGGCTAAACACAAGCTCAACTGTTCCAAGTTACACCCATTACGCCTCTAGCAATGTTTGCTCAAGTAGCTGACAGCAAATGTCTTATCATTGATGCAGAGCGCAGCCGAAACATAATGGTCTAGACTTAAATGGGCGAGAATCATCAGTCCTAACCAAAGGAACACGTATGCAGTATCAGTTGGCCTCCAATGGATTGCTATATGCTCATTAACACATTCTTGGAAAACCGGAAGGTAGAAGTTTCCTGCGTAGAAGGCGTATAAAGAAAAAATATTAATTAGTCATACATTTATATATAACATTTTACAGATGTTATATGCGTATGTGAGTTGTAAAATATGAGTCCCGAAGCATATTTCTGTTATTTTCAATGCTGTAATAACGAGTATAAAAATCGTAACAACTTATGCTTTATTACGTTTCTATATAACACCTCTGCCTTGCGATTCTGTAACTCATTTTTCGAACTCTCACAGCGGTTTTCGCAGCTGCGGTCGCGCTCAAATCAGTCGTGAAGCAGTCATTTTATGATTTGGCATTCTGATAAGGAGGGCGCTTGTAGTATATTGTTGATCAGAATGCCAAATCGTAAAATGACTGCTTTACGACTGATTTGAGCGCGACCGCCGAGAAGTGAGTTACAGAATCGCAAGGCTGGACACTATCGCGAATCGGCAATGAATTTATAGTAATCTGATAAAGCTATATTATTCGTTACTGAACTCACATCGGAAGTAAAATTTTCAGTTACAAGAACTAATTAAAAATTTCAATATATTGGAGATGTAAAATTTGTATCTTATTTAAAAATATTTAAATAACTCTCTCCATAGTAACTTATCATTTAACAAATCAAACACACTACTACACGCAATACTCGTCGAGCGAGTTTGCTTATCTTGCTGAAGCCGCGTACAAATTATTTGAAGAAGTCTATTAAGTATGAGGGTGTGCAATTACTTAATCAATTACCGTCTAAAATTCGTATTAGCGCATTTAACCAATTCATAAGGTCATTAAAGATACATATCAGGATGACCGCGGTAGCCGCGGTCGCCGCGCGGTTGGACATTCAATGACGGTATATTACGCGCGGCAGTGTGGCTTCAACATTGATTGGCAATGGACGTGGAGGAGGTAATTTGCTTATGGATTTTATATAGAAGACTAGACATCGCAGAAGAAGACAAAGACGATACTGGTATCAATTTTATGGCAGACTTTCTTCCAGCCTGTTTGTCACTTTGTATCCCGACTTGAGGTTACACGAAGATAATTTTTTAACTATTTCCGGATTCAGTTGCATCCTTTGATTTTTATACGATTCTATTGAAAATATTTAAAATCCAGTGAAGATTATAAGAATTGCATATCAACAAATACTTAATACCATATCTTCGGTACTAATTTTGCATCGATCTATGTGTCTTTCCGTCTCAGCCGCGCGGATCAACTGAACAGGTCGATACAGGTTTGCAAAACTTGTGCCGCGCGCGGCCGGGGAAGCGCGGGTTCAAGATCTTGCGCGCGGGTCGGAGCGCGCCGGAGTTGGCGTGGGTACCGCGGGTAATGTAGACGATAATTACGTTTATATTGATCTTGTACCGCGCGGTTCATAGTTCCGCGCGGTACCGCGGGTCATCTGAACTTAGCCTTAGATACATATCAGAATGAGCCTAGTAGACTAAAATATATACAACACTAGCTGACCGGGCGGAACGTCGTTTTGCCATATATATCATTTATAATAAAAAAATAGGGGTTGATTGTAGAGGGGTGAAAGTTAGGGGTTTGTATGTATTTTTTAATGTTGTATCATAAAAATAAAAACAGAAAAAATATCTAAAAAAAAATATTTAGGGGTGGACTACCCTTAACATTTAGGGGGATAGATGTTGTCCGATTCTCAGACATACCCAATATGCACACAAAATTTCATGAGAATCGGTCGAGCCGTTTTGGAGGAGTATGGCAACGATAACTGTGACACGAGAATTTTATATATTAGATATTATTATTTATAGATTTTTTTTCTTTAGATTTTACTTTATTTTATTTTAGTTATAGTTACATGTTATTTAAGGAGTACATAAATAAGTTTTTTTGTTAATTATTTATGCACTTCTTGTACTTTACCCTCTGTAGGTGTTTCTTTTTTTATTGTTCCATATTAAGATTGCCTGGAAGAAATCACTTGTTTGCGATGAGGCCACCCGTTGCCTAATAACTTATGTAACCTGTTTTTTTTATGTGCATGTTTTTGTATAAGGTAACGAAGTGTAAATAAATCGATAAAATTGGGACGGCTGATGGCGACGTGTATCTTGTTCGTGTATATTATGTTTCTCATGTAAATGAAGTTACATTTTTTGTAATGATTTATAAAGTTCTTTGAACATAAAATCATTTTCGCTCTTAACATTTAAACTCATAAGTATATAAGTCTTCACTATAAGAAACGTTAAAGCTATTGGAATACCGTAAAAGTCTTGTCCAGAAAAATATACTTTATTAAGGACTTGAGACAAATATATATAAGAGTAACAATCACTTCTACAGTCCATCCGATTCATCCCAAACGAATTGCTATCCTGCTTGAGCCAATAAAGATCTTTCCCCCAATTGGATGGGATCAGGCTCGACGAGTTGTAACGTTGATTACCGCAAGTGGATGTCGACTAAATTATATTGCCTTTATTCGTTATTTATCGTCCACAAGACCATTAATCCGGAATGTTATTAAATTCCCCCTTATTTTCCTTACATGGAAATCCGAATACGAGACACGGATAAAACATAGACGCCAAATGGAAATGTCGAAGTTCGTAGCTTAACTTTATTCATTATCATGTATTGTCTAACGAATTTATTCGCCAGGTCGAACATTTATAGAACCTTAAGATCTCACCAAGTATTTTCGTTGTTTATCTTGAAGACACAAAACAGGAACTTTTGTCATAATTTAGGAAAAGTTAGCAAGTCTCACTTCAACTGCCATAATCTCTTTCAATATGAATGTAATAGCAACTTTCTTGATGGGTTTGAGTTGCGCTAAACAAGATGTTTCCGTAAAATTCTGAGAAATATCTATTGCAATTTTAATATTATGGGTTCTTTTTAACACAGTTTATCAAAGGATTGATACGAAATAATTATTGTTTAATAGGTCATTACTTATTGTAGGTCACATAGCATTCGGCACACATTGGTAGTGGTCGAGATTTCTTTATGTATTCATACGACACTCCGACAAGTAAACAATCATAACCTATTATTCCGTTTTTGCTATGATTTAAACACAAGTGTATCCCTATCGAAGGTATCCTTTAATCTCACAGTACTAGCTCGCCAACGCTCGATGTTGCCGTTTTTTGACTGTCAGGTTAGTTATAAATGAATTTGCAATGGTGTAAAATTTGTCGACTTGTTTTATCTGGTTGTATGATATAAAATAAAACGAGGGTTTTATTTATTTACATATTCCTTGTACAAAATATGCATATTACACCTTTGAGTTATAAAAAAGATGCCGTAACGTTTTTCTACGTTGTATAATTATGCATTCACAAGTCGCATGAACAATACTTTGTTATGAATTAATGGTTTTGGTCATGTTTTTCTTATTCTGTTACTAATTAGTGTTAATTTGCTGTCATTCAAAAATTCTAAATTCAAAAGTCATTTATTTATATATGTAGGTATCAAAATGTATATTTATGAACGTCAAAAAATAAATATATATGAAATGCTTCTAATTTTACATTTACTGCCAGTTCTCAAATCAAGGGCGTAGAATGGAAGAGAAGAGCTGGAAATACACTCTCCTCCACTCTTTTCTTAATGGTAGGGAATAACGCTAACATAAATGTAAATAAACTCTTGATTCACTCAAGTACTAGTTTAAGGAATTAAATATTATGACACTATCTGGTCAATATATTCTTGAAGCCTTGTTGTATGTCCAAAAAAATATAAACGATTTTAAAACAAATGGTGACTTTCACCCGTATAATACGCGAAATAGAACTAATTTGAGTGTACGACCAACCAGGCTCCAAAAAATAAACCACTCCTTATATGGAAATTGTATTCGTTTTTACAAGAAACTCCCAAGCGAAATTAGAGAATTGTCACTAAATAAATTCAAAGCCCTGGTTAAACGGAAATTAATAAATAAAGCTTTTTTTAAATTTGAGGAATACTTAAATGATCCTCATGCTTGGGATTGAATTGCTCCAGTTCAAACAATTTGTATGACAATACTTGGCGATTAAAAAGAGTGGCGGAAAGTTTCTTGCCAGTTCTTCTTACCCGCTCTACGCCCTTGACTTGCGAACTGCTAGTAAATGTAAATTTACAATTAATTTAACTTGACAATTCATAAGTGTAATTGTTTACCTATATGAATAAAGACATTTTGAGTTTGAGTTTGAGAATAATTTGAATAAAATATAATCATTAAGATTCCACTTAAAACCTTTAAAAAAGGAACGTTGAATGAAGCCTATATGCCAATCATATTTTGTCAGTAAATAAAAAGTGATTGAAATTATCAAATCTGCTTTGATGCGCCCGATTATTACATTTCACTGGGCAATTTTGCGATAATCGAAGCGTAGAAATCCTTATCCATTAAAAATTTAGACGAAACTGTCGGTTTTATTCGATTAAATTTTCCGTCATTTTGCTTAGATAACATTGATCGATTGACTACTGAACTTTATAATTTAATTTATAGAGAAAAGACACAATCGAAGTATTTTTCAGGAGAAATAACACTAGTATTACTTATTTTCATCAAATTTTTGTCATTATAGGTTGAATAAAAAATAAGATTTAGTTTAAGTTTTTTTATTATTTTTATCTCTGTTTAGCCTATATTTTTGATTGTTGCTGTTAGGTATTACCTTACTTGTTTTAATAAATTTTTATATAATTTGTAACGTCATAATTTCAAGCATGCATTTTTTAGAACTTATAAATAAACATCCGTTTTATTGATCATTACTGTTCATAAGTTTAGGTTAGTAAAGCCCCGTATTCATGGGAAACATTTGTTGAGCAACAAAGTTGAATCAACGTGTTGCGGAGTTGCTGTCAACATGTTGCTGGCAACACTGCGTGTTGCAGAGTTGACAGCATCATGTTGACAAGTCTCGCCCGACAAGCGTAAACATCAGTTTAGGACAATTGTTGACGTGTGTGGACGAGTTTGCAACAGTTTATAAACATGGCAGTAGTGTGGAGCAATGATAAAATAATGCAATTAATAGAATTATTTCAATCAAAACCATTATTATGGGATTGTTCTATAAAACAATACAAAGATAGAAACAAAAAAGAACGATGCATTCGAAGAAATTTCTCAAGTCCTAAATATACCCAAAAAAGACGTAGAAACTAAAATACATGTACTGCGTACTCAATTTACTAGAGAGAAAAAAAAGATGTCGGCAAAAAAACTACAGGCAGCGGCGCAATAGAAAAATGTAAATGGATTTATTACGAGCCATTGGAATTTTTGTTATGTGGTGCAACTACTTTGGTGAAACGGAACTATGAATAAAACAGTAAGTTGTTTTTGTATAAATGTTTTATACTATTGTCTGTAAAATTATTACAATTACGTACATTATTTTTGCCATGGAACTCTTCCCTCTGGAGTTATAAAGTAATCGGCAAACTGTTCTCTAATAAAAGAGCTGATTGTGATGAGGCCTGCCCCGTCTTTGCAAATCAATCATAGGAAACGAACTTAGTTCCCTTCGCCAAGAACCTTCTAATAGGTTACCTTCAGAGTCTTCAAAATCAAAAGTTTGTGGAGGTGTATATATGGATCTGGAAACTGAGTTAGTCTTAAGAAGTATGTAAATATACACAAGCAATTACCACGAGTTCACAATTGGCTGGTTTTAACGGAATAGGTTTAGTGAATACACGGAACACCACACATAAAATGCCAAAAACATTTTCTATAATCCTCCTAGCTCTTGATAGTCTGTAATTGAATATACGCTTTTTGTTCCCACGTTCATGAATGCCAGGATATGGTTTCATGATGTTCTCCGTTAGCGGAAAGCACTGTCACCTACAATTACATACGGCATTTCTGTTCCGCCTTGTGTTATTGGTTCAGGCCGTGGCAGTTTAAGTGAGTTTTCTAACAATGCATTATAAAACGGTGTTTCTTGAAATATTCCACTGTCGGACGACCGACCCTTAGCTCCATAATTTGCGTAAATAAAGTGTAATTGCCATCTGCAATTGCCATAAGTACCATGCTGAACTGATTTTTATAATTGTAGTATTCACTTCCAGAATTATTTGGCGCCACAATCATAACGTGTTTCCCATCAATGGCCCCAATGCAATGTGGAAAATTCCATCGTATTTCGAATTCACGACTTATTTGTTTCCATTCTTGTTCCGAACTTGGAACCTAAAAAATAAATAAATATATAATAAGATAATAATTTACAGGTAGATGAAAACAATGCACTTGAAAGTGGTATGGAGTCAGAGCCATCTCAATCACCAAGGCCGAATGCTACAACATCTACATCTTCGAGGAAAAGAAATAAGACAGATGAATCAAATGAAATATTAGAGGTTTTGAAAAGTGCTAGAAAAAGATGGATGAAAGGGAGAAGAAGGATCCATTTGATATATATGGTGAATATATTGCTGCTGAATTAAGAAGTGTTAAAGATGACCAAGCCGTGACACAGGCAAAGTACCATATTAATAATATACTGTATGAATTAAAAATGGGACGATATAATACATATGGATATCAAACGGCATCTTCTCATCCATCATCAACACCAAATAATGTTCAGGAAACTGAAATAAGGGAAATTGAGAGACACGAAACAAATAGACTAGATGCATTACGAGACGAAACAGAAGATTCGGCTATACTAAACTTAGTTAACTATCTCAGTGATGAATCAACGCAATAGCATACACTGTTTTTTTTTTTTGTTTTTAATTAATAAAATACTTGATTACACAAATAGTGTTCTTGTACCTTGACATATCCTGCTAGTGAGTTAATTAGTTCTTGACATACATCTGGTATAATTTTGCTAATCAATTGTTTTGATACTTTGAATGTGTATGAAAGAGAACTGTATGAATCTCCAGTTGCAAGATACCGTAATGTAATAGCCAGCCTCGTTTGAGGTGAAACTGGCTGACGAATATTTGTTTCCCTTTTGGCTATTGATGGACCAATCATTTCTAGAAGATGTTCGAAATCACTTTTCGACATTCTCGTAAAGTTACAAAATGATCCATCTGTCATTCTGAGGTCACTCATCAAATTTTCTCTTTGCAAAAGATAATTTCGAATCCACCATCTTTTTCTCCTTTTTTTATTAGAGATTCTATACATCTGATACAGAGAACACAACAACACACCTCCTCGGGCAACATTTTAACGCAGACTGGCGTGTGGACAACCTGTATTGATTTAAACATAGTTGCTAGCAACATTCTCGCCGCTCACCAACAATGTTTAGCAACTGTTGCTAAACAAATGTTTACCATGAATACGGGGCTTAATATAAAATCAAAAATATAATTATGTACTATTTTAGGCAATGGTAATGTTGATGCCAACCCCCACGACACCTCAGAGACTCGGGCCTGCACAGGATTATACGTTTAGGTGTTCGTTTGAGAACGCCCGTGCAGTAACCAAAGTAACCTCGGTGCGGCTTTGAATACCGGTGGGGTTTGACTTCGTACGTACTACTATTGTAGCCAATCCCGACGACGCCTCAGAGACTCGGGCCTGCACAGGATTATACGTTTAGATGTTCGTTTGAGAACACCCGTGCAGTAACCAAAGTAACCTCGGCGCGGCTTTGAATACCGGTGGGGTTTGACTTCGTACGTACTACAATTGTAGCCAATCCCGACGACGCCTCAGAGACTCGGGCCTGCACAGGATTATACGTTTAGATGTTCGTTTGAGAACACCCGTGCAGTAACCAAAGTAACCTCGGCGCGGCTTTGAATACCGGTGGGGTTTGACTACGTACGTTTTGTCGAGACGGTTTGACGATCGCTGGCACCGCCTCAACCCACGCACCCCTGCTAGTGCGTAATTGTAGGATTTGTCTTGAAATGAAACTGCGCCTTGTTTTGTTTCTTGCTTGCCGATGATTCGTGGGTCCCAGTTCGTTGTCGGAGGAAAGAGGATTTTGCGTAGATCTCGCCGAGCTTAAGTACTTCGACAGTATACCGCGACGAGAGCTGCGCTTACAGCCATCTGCGCGCGTATACCGCGACGGAGTACGCGACCCTTTTATTCGGCGAAGCATTTTATAATTTGTTTAACTATATTTTTCTTTACAATTTTACCTAACTTATTTATACTTATTTCTACTTATGAGCTATCAACATTATTCTTTTTTACTTATAGCTCATACTTAATTACCACTTACGAGCTGCAAACAATATTCATATTTAACCTATAGCTCATACTTAATTCTACTTAAATCTATGAGTCGCCAACATTCTCCCCCTCGTGCGTAGCACCGTCATTCCTGCACGGCGACTTCGCGGGCACCAAGATGACGATCCTTGACGATGGTCTTGTATCACTCCACCTTTGGTTGCCACGTCCACGATCCTGGTTCTTCCGTCGGGCCCGGGGTACGTGGTTTCGATAATTCCCTTCGGCCAAGTGCATCGTGGTAGCGTGCGATCTACGATAAGAACCACGTGCCTGGCTGCAGCGCTCGCCTTCCCGTCGTCCTGTCGTTTTCCTGGGCAGTAGTTGGGCAAGTACTCCGTAGCCACTCCTCCAAAAGTATCAGGAGTCGTTGGACGGTCTTCCAATCTTCTCTGCCCACCAGCTTTGCATCAGGAAAATCCAACGCGTGCAGCTCCACTGGATCGCCCAATGAGAAAGTGATTTGGGGTTAGCGCCTCCTCTCCGAATTAAAGTAGGTTTTTTATGTTAGAATTGATTTTCTGTTCCAACAAGGCTGCCTGCAGTTCAAGACTCGGATATAACTGCGTGCATACGACGTCTCCTTTGCATCAATGAAAGTATGCAGCTCCTCAGTGCAGAATGTGTCAGTATCACGGCAGCTCGATGTCTTGTTTTCTTCCGATTTGTTCTAGGTAGCTCTTCCGCGCTTCGGTGTCGTCCTTAACGATCTCTATTTTGTTCGGCGCCCATCCTCGTAACTTGAAGTGTGCCTTCTTTGGATCAAGTCGACTTGCTGTATTACTCGTTGGTAATCGTCGCTGTGCCTGTGGAAGCTATGCAAATGATTGTATATGTGCTTCGCTTGTTGCGCCGCTTCTGGATATTTATGTAGTGGATTTGCGTTCTTGTTTTTTATATAAATAGCGGTGCAAGGCGACGACGCAGCTCCAAATATCACTGATGTCATTCTGTATCCTTCACTGGCGCTTCCTTGTCTTTTTCGCCATAGGAACCTGAGACTGTCTTATTTTCTTCACGTATTTTCACTTGCAGAAACATTTCTTTTATATCGGCCGCTATTGTAAGGGCCTTGACGGAATCGCAGTAGTACTCCAAAATTGACTGCAGTAGTCCGGCCGGACAGCAGAACGTCGTTGAGGCTGACTCCGTTGTATTTGGCCGCAGCGTCGAAAACAATTCTCAGCTTCTTTTTCAGAGGGTGGCCCACTGGGAAGTGAGGCAGGTACCATTTTTTGTTGGATGTGCAGTCGGCTGGTGCTTCTTCAGGTAGTTGCTTTTCAATGGCTATAGTGCCATCTTCGACACAACTTGCACGGTGGTCTTCGGCATGTTTCTTTCCGGTGCTTCCCAGCGAGGCACTTGAAGCAGACCTTAAGCCTCTTAACTGTTTCCCATCTCTCGTTGATGCCGCTTTTAGGAATCTTTGGCAGTCTTTGAGTTTATGTGTACCTTCACAGTCTGGGCACTTGATTTTTCAGGTTACTCCTTTCAGCGATATATACGTAGCTTGCTTCACTGGCCTTCTTATCGCTGGCTCGGTCGTACGCTTTTGCTGTCTTCGAGTACCGCGAAGCCGCATTTGTCCGCTTCCAAATTGAGGAAGTTGCTTATCGATTGATATCACTGAACGATTCCTCTTCCCTCGCAGCCGTGAAATCGTACCATCTGAATCTGAGAATTGGAGGCATCTTCTTATTATAGTTTCACGATTTCAGGGAGTAGAGGTATTGCGGTCTCTTCAATCCCTTTATGGCGGCCACGCTGTTATTTATTTGGCTAGCGAAGACGATATGTCCCTGGGATTTTCCGTCGTTCTGGGAAGCGCCTTTAATTTCTCCAGTTCAGCTAGCACAGGGTCGGGTCTACCAAATCTTCGGCTAAAGCGTTAATAACTTCTTCAGGCATCGCCTCTGAGTACAAGAGGCTCTTAATGCTTTCTCTCGCTGTGCCTTTAATCGCTTTACTAGCCGCGCCATATTCTGAATGCCAGAGAACATCGGAGATGTGTCTTCATATACGACTCGAAACGCCGTCCATTCGGAGCTGTCGCCTTCAAATATCGGCAGCTCTTGAATGTACTTCGGTTGCGGCGCTACATGTGTCGTCATGGCTTCCTTTATTGCGTCAGCTACTCGAATGTCGCTTTGTTTCTATTTCTTCTGGCCTTTGTGCCGAAGAGCGCATCCAATTTGCTACCTTTTCTTCATGGTTATCGTTGACATCTTCTATAAAGGAGTCTTCCTCTTCCGTTTCTGCTTCTAATCGTAATTGGCCAGACGTGTGGCCTGCGCTTCCGCAGTCGCAGCGAGCCAGCTCTTCTCTGGCCTCGGCTTGTCTTCTTGAGCTGGCTCTGATACGGCTCTCGATGCTGCCCGCCGGGTGGAACCCGCTGGTGCCAGAGTCAATGCTTGATCTGGCTGGCTGGCTGCGCTCGTCGACGTGGACTGCTCTATCGTTATCTCTTCGCCTGTGGTCCGGACTTCGGACCTTGTGGCGGAGGTAACAGTCGTCGTCGATTCCCTCGTGCATCCCGTTCTGTGACCTTGTGACTGGCATTTTCTTTTCACAGTATTCACTTTTGATGACAACCGTTGCAGGATCCGGCTCGAAGGACCACTGTTGTTGCCAACCCCACGACACCTCAGAGACTCGGGCCTGCACAGGATTATACGTTTAGATGTTCGTTTGAGAACACCCGTGCAGTAACCAAAGTAACCTCGGTGCGGCTTTGAATACCGGTGGGTTTGACTTGTACGTACTACTATTGTAGCCAATCTCGACGACGCCTCAGAGACTCGGGCCTGCACAGGATTATACGTTTAGATGTTCGTTTGAGAACACCCGTGCAGTAACCAAAGTAACCTCGGCGCGGCTTTGAATACCGTGGTTTGACTTCGTACGTACTACAATTGTAGCCAATCCCGACGACGCCTCAGAGACTCGGGCCTGCACAGGATTATACGTTTGATGTTCGTTTGAGAACACCCGTGCAGTAACCAAAGTAACCTCGGCGCGGCTTTGAATACCGGTGGGGTTTGACTACGTACGTTTTGTCGAGACGGTTTGACGTATGTGGCACCGCCTCAACCCACGCACCCCTGCTAGTGCGTAATTGTAGGATTTGTCTTGAAAGAAACTGCGCCTTGTTCTTGTTTCTTGCTTCGCCGATGATTCGTGGGTCCCAGTTCGTTGTCGGAGGAAAGAGGATTTTGCGTAGATCTCGCCGAGCTTAGTACTTCGACAGTATACCGCGACGAGAGCTGCGCTTATAGCCATCTGCGCGCGTATACCGCGACGAGAGCTACGCGACCCTTTTATTCGGCGAAGCATTTTATAATTTGTTTAACTATATTTTTCTTTACATATTTTACCTAACTTATTTATACTTAATTTCTACTTATGAGCTATCAACATTATTCTTATTTTACTTATAGCTCATACTTAATTACCACTTACGAGCTGCAAACAATATTCATATTTAACCTATAGCTCATACTTAATTCTACTTAAATCTATGAGTCGCCAACATTCTCCCCTCGTGGTAGACCGTCATTCCTGCACGGCGACTTCGCGGGCACCAAGATGACGATCCTTGACGATGGTCTTCGTATACTCCACCTTTGGTTGCCAGTCCACGATCCTGGTTCTTCCGTCGGGCCCGGGGTACGTGGTTTCGATAATTCCCTTCGGCCAAGTGCATCGTGGTAGCGTGCGATCTACGATAAGAACCACGTCGCCTGGCTGCAGCGCTCGCCTTCCCGTCGTCCTGTCGTTTTCCTGGGCAGTAGTTGGGCAAGTACTCCCGTAGCCATCTCCTCCAAAAGTGAGAGAGTCGTTGGACGGTCTTCCAATCTTCTCTGCCCACCAGCTTTGCATCAGGAAAATATCCAAGCGTGCAGCTCCACTGGATCGCCCAATGAGAAAGTGATTGGGGTTAGCGCCTCCTTTCGAATTATAGCTAGGTTTTTATTAGTCTAGAATTGACTAGTGTCTGCTTCCAACAAGGCTGCCTGCAGTTCAAGACTCGGCATATAACTGCGGCTGCATACGACGTCTCCTTTGCATCAATGAGAGCAGCTCCCTCAGTGCAGAATGTGTCATGTATCACGGCAGCTCGATTTGTTTTCTTCCGATTTGTTCTAGGTAGCTCTTCCGCGTTCGGTGTCGTCCTTAACGATCTCTATTTTGTTCGGCGCCCATCCTCGTACTTGAAGTGTGCCTTCTTATGGATCAAGTCGACTTGCTGTATTACTCGTTGGTAATCGTCGCTGTGCCTGTGGAAGCTAGAATGATCATGTATATAGTGCTTCCGCTCTTTGCTTGCGCCGCTTCTGGATATTTATGTAAGTGGATCTTTGCGTTCTTGTTTTTTATATAAATAGCGGTGCAAGGCGACGACGCAGCTCCAAATATCACTGATGTCATTCTGTATTCCTTCACTGGCGTTCCTTGTCTTTTCGCCATAGGAACCTGAGACTGTCTCTATTTTCTTCACGTATTTTCACTTGCAGAAACATTTCTTTTATATCGGCCGCTATTGCTACAGGGCCTTGACGGAATCGCAGTAGTACTCCAAATATTGACTGCAGTAAGTCCGGCCGGACAGCAGAACGTCGTTGAGGCTGACTCCGTTGTATTTGGCCGCAGCGTCGAAAACAATTCTCAGCTTTTTTTCAGAGGGTGGCCCACTGGGAAGTGAGGCAGGTACCATTTTTTGTTGGAGGCAGTCGGCTGGTGCTTTTCAGCGTAGTTGCTTTTCAATGGCTATAGTGCCACTTCGACACAACTTGCACGGTGGTCTTCGGCATGTTTCTTTCCGGTGCTTCCCAGGAGGCACTTGAAGCAGACCTTAAGCCTCTTAACGTTTCCCATCTCTGTTGACTGCCGCTTTTAGGAATTTTGGCAGTTTTGAGTTTATGTGTACCTTCACAGTCTGGGCACTTGATTTCTTCAGGTCTACTTTTCAGCGATATTTACGTAGTTGCTTACTGGCCTTCTTCGGCGTCGGTCGTACGCTTTTGCTGTCTTCGAGTACCGCGAATGCGCCGCATTTGTCCGCTTCCAATTGAGGAAGTTGCTTATCGATTGATATCACTGAACGATTCCTCTTCCTCGCAGCCGTGAAATCGTACCATCTGAATCTGAGAATTGGAGGCATCTTCTCTATTATAAGTTTCACGATTTCAGGCGAGTAGAGGTATTGCGGTCTCTTCAATCCCTTTATGGCGGCCACGCTGTTATTTATTTGGCTAGCGAAGACGCATAGTCCCTGGATTTTCCCTGTTCTGGGAAGCGCCTTTAATTTCTCCAGTTCAGCTAGCACCAGCGCGTCGGGTCTACCAAATCTTCGGCGTAAAGCGTTAATAACTTCTTTCAGGCATCGCCTCTGAGTACAAGAGGCTCTTAATGCTTTCTCTCGCTGTGCCTTTAATCGTTTACGTAGCCGCGCCATATTCTGAATGCCAGAGAACATCGGAGATGTGTCTTCATATACGACTCGAAACGCCGTCCATTCGAGCTGTCGCCTTCAAATATCGGCAGCTCTTGAATGTACTTCGGTTGCGGCGTACATGTGTCGTCATGGCTTCCTTTTTGCGTCAGCTATTGCTCGAATGTCGCTCTTTGTTTCTATTTCTTCTGGCCTTTGTGCCGAAGAGCGCATCCAATTTGCTACCTTTTTTCATGGTTTCGTTGACATTTATGGGTCTTCCTCTTCCGTTTCTGCTTCTAATGTAATCTGGCCAGACGTGCTGCGCCTGCGCTTCCCGCAGCTCGCAGCGAGCCAGCTCTTCTCTGGCCTCGGCTTGTCTTCTTGAGCTGGCTCTGGATACGGCTCTCGATGCTGCCCGCCGGGTGGAACTCCGTGGTGCCAGAGTCAAGTTACTGGCTGGCTGGCGCGCTGTCGATGGACTGCTCTATCGTTATCTCTTCGCCTGTGGTCCGACTTCGGACCTTTGGGAGGTAACAGTCGTCGTCGATTCCCTCGCTGCATCCCGTTCTGTGACCTTGTACTGGCATTTTCTTTTCACAGTATTCACTTCTTGATGACAACCGTTGCAGGATCCGGCTCGAAGGACCACTGTTGTTGCCAACCCTCACGACACCTAGAGACTCGGGCCTGCACAGGATTATACGTTTAGATGTTCGTTTGAGAACACCCGTGCAGTAACCAAAGTAACCTCGGTGCGGCTTTGAATACCGGTGGGGTTTGACTTGTACGTACTACTATTGTAGCCAATCCCGACGACGCCTCAGAGACTCGGGCCTGCACAGGATTATACGTTTAGATGTTCGTTTGAGAACACCCGTGCAGTAACCAAAGTAACCTCGGCGCGGCTTTGAATACCGGTGGGGTTTGACTTCGTACGTACTACAATTGTAGCCAATCCCGACGACGCCTCAGAGACTCGGGCCTGCACAGGATTATACGTTTAGAGTCGTTTGAGAACACCCGTGCAGTAACCAAAGTACCTCGGCGCGGCTTTGAATACCGGTGGGTTTGACTACGTACGTTTTTCGAGACGGTTTGACGTATCGCTGGCACCGCCTCAACCCACGCACCCCTGCTAGTGCGTAATTGTAGGATTTGTCTTGAAATGAAACTGCGCCTTGTTCTTGTTTCTTGCTTCGCCGATGATTCGTGGGTCCCAGTTCGTTGTCGGAGGAAAGAGATTTTGAGATCTCGCCGAGCTTAGTATTCGACAGTATACCGCGACGAGAGCTGCGCTTAAGCCATGCGGGATACGACGAGAGCTACGCGACCCTTTTTTCGGGAAGATTTTATAATTTGTTTAACTATATTTTTCTTTAAATTACCTAACTTTTTATACTTAATTTCTACTTATGAGCTATCAACATTATTCTTATTTTACTTATAGCTCATACTTAATTACCACTTACGAGCTGCAAACAATATTCATTTTAACCTTAGTCAACTTAATTCTACTTAAATCTATGAGTCGCCAACAGGTAAATAATTAAAAAATACATAGATTTTAGTCGCCGATTTCCATTGTTTCCTCCTGATGTTTCCCCTCATCGTACGAGCAAGGATCATCGCATATAGAAAATTGAAACGTAACACCTTGCATGGTCAGGACTCTATCAGCGCAAAATTAGGGCTATAAGTCACACCTATTTATATACCTATAGTACAAAAATCACTGTTGTTTTATAAATGTTTAATATAGTATTTTATATAAAGTAAATGTTCTTTAAGATCCAATGTGAGCACTTAGTCTTGGCACGTAGCAGATCTCAATTTCATTCTCTAGATATTATACTTGCTTGAAATAAATACTTTGTTCTTGGGTATCTTATTGTTTTACAATAAAACCTTTTTTAGCATATTTGTTTACTCATAGAATAGATAGTCTTATCGTTTTACTCTGTAATATATGTATATGGATTTGCCAAAATAGTATTACAGAATATTTTTTATAAATTAACTTATCTTAAATTAAAATAATATTTCATTACAGATCTGATATATACGGTGGAAAGCAGGGGTGCGAACGAAGGACCTCAGGTCGAAAGTCACACTATTATTGTTACTTAACCACTGGGCTTGCAATTGAGAAGTTACTTGCAGCGACTATGATAAAATAAACGTAACATATTATTCTACTCAAACATTATATGAAATTTGTTGAAATACGTAAATGCATTTTAAAGCTGTATGCGAATAATTATCAGAAAAACTTCTTATACATATTATCCACTTTACGGTATTCACAAAATATTTGTACGCAAATTGAAGAGCTCAGCCGACTGTGAAATAATGTAAACACGATAAAGTTATGACTTCTTTGATATTTGCGTTAGTTTATTTGTTCTATTGTTTTTATACGAAAAATTTGTGTGTAATCTATTCATACAGATTATTATTAAAAGGTTAAAGGTTTTGCTGTCTACAATTTAATATACATATCTAAGATTACTAATTATAAACTGTGTAGTTGTAAGCACTATGAGCAATTCGATCCGTGATTTAATATATGCCATAGTGAAAATATAAATAAAAGAGTAATCATAAGATATTTCAGTCATAAGTCACAAAGTTCGCTCTAAGCATTATGGCCGTATTGAGTGAGTTAATGACCGAGGAACTACAACTTGGATCGTCATTATGAAACTTAAATTGTAGCGTTAATTACCTCGTTAAGGTGAACCAGCAACTTCCATCGTATAACGTGATTTGATTTTTTAATTTTTTCTCATTTCCAACTTCGAACATTATAAAGTTTCAAATTGCACTTCAAGTACGAAACCTTACATTTACTTTAGGAAGCAGTAACAATTTTTTCATTCAGTGTTTTTTACACACGTCAGGTATATAGATAAAATTGTCTATATTATTTTAATAATATCTACTCCTAATGTCTAAATCATAAAGACATTATATCCCTCACTTATGTTGATATTGCTAGTTGATATTATTTATATTTGGGATTGAAATGTTTCTTAATGATGCTTATTCCAATACAATGACTTTAGTAGTATTTTAATAAACTTATATAAGCCGTAAATAGAACATGAATGATAAATAGAAAACGTTACTATGGGGCAGATTGTAAAGTATACCCCATACAGTTTATATGCGGAACTGGTTTTTTGTTTAATTTTAATACAGATGGTAACGAAACTTCACGAAACCGATGGCGTGGGCTTCAATTATAGAAAAAGCAAAAATTTAAAGTTCATATAGGTTACGTTACTTATGAAATTAAACAAAAAATTGAATGATACTAAATTTTACCAGATCTCAAACAGACGGGGAAAAATTACAAGAAACTGAATACTAAATAATATCGAAACCATACATTTAAATCACCTTGGCTGGTAAATTTAAAACATTCAAGCACATGCATATAAAATACATCACAGATTAAAACGCAAAACGTTTTCAGCGTGAAATGTTGCCTACCTGCCGCGGTAAAAGCTTCACACGATCCATTTCTTTAACGAAAGAATACACATTGTGCTGGAGCTTTTGCAGATAGGCACTGCGATTTTAAGTGCTTAATTGTTAAGCTTTTTACACGGCGAAACTTTAAATTGACATTTCTAAATGCGCTCTGTAAGAAAGGAATCGGATATTAATTTTGATTAAGATCATTTTTATAGGTCAACCTATTGGTCTATTTCTAATTGCAATTATTTTCGGAATAAAAGATTGACTTAGAACCCTTAATAATGGATTCCTGAATATATTATAAAAATTGTGTTATACGAGTGTTAGCCAATAGCACTCTTAACTCTAAACATCACTTCTTACACTTCACACAAATTAAAACGTATATAAAATTTAATGTGAAATCTATTTATGTAGTAAAACTAAAGATAAATTATTAGATTAAAAAATATCTCTAGTTAAATTAAGCATATAACATAGACCTCGAAAACATAAGTTCTGTGTATTACGTTAAAACATTACGTATAATATGTGCTATTAGCACATATTTCCCAAAATTCTTAAACTTGCTACAAATTGAGCAACGACGTACCATAAAACACTTTTCACGATCAAACGCAGGACGTAACGATGCAATCTAAATTATCGCTAAGTTTCGGAGCAACCAATTAGTTTTAGTGCCTGCCCCTTCGCCGGCGTAACGACTCTTGTAATTTAATTTTTGCCATGATAGTATCCACGTAAATCGTTGAGTATCCCCAATGTCGATAAAAAGTTTCGGAGCTTATTAAGGTAACGTAAACATTTGTTGCCTAACATTGACAAAATACATTTAGCGCGATGTTTATTTACGAGCAATGAAGTGCGCATCCGAAAACACATGAAAATGCAACAGCAATTAGATATATCCGTTCGGGATTCGGAACAATCGGGATTAGAAATAATTTATTCCTAGGAAGAGTAATGTGTGCGGTAAACACGGCATTCGCATGCAGGTTGAGACTTGGAAGCTGCTTGTTAATTTTCCACGTTTTCCTTAATGGCAAAGTAACACAAAGAGAGTGGAAGCGGAGCCGAAAACATTGATTGGATAAATTAAAGGCGACGCATTAGGAATTGAAACAAAATGAGGTCGTTCAATGTTGGCACGATACGTGATTAGCTAGAGGTTTATACTTTTCCAATTAAACTAAATAGCAAAACTAATTTCGTGAGTAAATGAAATCCAATCTACTGTGGCTTACGCAATAGTTATTTTCTTGGCTCATATTGGTATCACGTGTTGTCGAGGTACATTACTACCTTAGATGAAAAATCCCTTTAGATTAGCAAGGACGTTATGACAGAGATCTATACCGGCCAAAGAAAATCTATTGATTTTCAAGGAAATCGCCAACTATTATTCTATAGCCAGCCTTTATTTAACTTAAGAGGAAAAAAATAAATTTTGTATTAAAACCTATTACTATAACTATGTTGTCGAATACATAGTAACAATCTACTTATGTAAGTAAATAATGTAAATCAAGTGTTGAATATCCCAATAATTACATTAATTGGATTACCACCGCATATTCTAGATACTCAGTTGCAACTAAGTTGGCCCGTTTAAAACATAGGACAGAGATTATACCATTATAAAAATAAAATGTTATATTTTTTGAAGTTATACTTCTTTAGGCGCGTTATGAAAAATTGGTGAGAGTGAAATTTTACGATGCGCGCGCACCGTGACACAAAATTATCAGTATGAAGTTTTTAATGCAGCCGGGCGCCGAGCGTGCGCGAGCGAGATGGGAATAACAATATCTACAAGTAAAAAGAAATAGAATATGCGTGAAGCTATGCCAAGAATTTTGAATGACCATAATGACCTTTGTGTACTACAAAAACAATGTTTTTAACAAATAACGGAGTTTTAATTATTTTTTTCAAAGAAATTTAGCAATGCTTTTTCACAAAGACCTATTGTTACTTAGTTAAAAGGTTATGAAACATACCTAGTTAATAAATTGAATGAATAATATAATAAATAATAATGATTATTATTATTAATATTAATTAATAATTGATTAATATATTAAATATTATTAAATTATTAACGTTAAATATTTATTATTAATTATTTAATATTCAAAAAAAATTAAGAAAGCCAAAGAAGTATAACTTCTTACGCGCGTACATAAGTACACGCACCCTTTTTTTTATTTATAGCAGTGATATCCTAGTAAGTGGACGGGTGATTCGCAGCCTCTAGTTGTGTGCTTAAACCCTGGCTGGAGATAGTGCGCACCATTGCTCTTTTGTCGTAAATGTCTATGAGCAGAAATAATTTTCTATTTATTTATTCTAAATTTATGTTTTCCTAGAACAGGTCTAACGTATAGGCTTAGTCTGTAATTATACAACCGCGCACCACCTCTTTGGTGCAACTAGAAGTATTTTCGATCCGATACGACTTATAGGCCAAGAAAAGAGCAAAGCATTCCCTGTAAGGTCGGCAACACTCCCGCTAAGCCCCGGTTTTGCACGTGTCCATGGACGGCGATTTGATAATAATAATAAAGCGATCTTTATTCAAAGTAAGTCACTTTTAATAAATACTGTTCTTTTGCTTTTGTTCTGTTGCCTCCTGTCCCATCGCCTATAAACCTTTTTGAAAAAAATATTCATTAATATGTAAGATGTTTTATAGATAAAAGCTTAATCACATTACATAGTTATTTTAGTAGGAAGTCCAATGATATTCAAGACATCTACGAATCAAAATCACAAAGCTTTGTTCCTGTCTCTCAAAGAGAATCTAGTTAGCTCTGAATTAACATATTGAGTACTAACGGCGAATGCAATTGTTTATTAACACACAACTTGACACTCGCTTCGAGTTAGACATGAAAGTATTTAATTTAATTATTAAATTCAATTAAGTTGTGATGAGCAGTTGAAATAAGTTTGAAAACTGCTTAGTATTTTTCCTAGTCATTATGTGGCAGCACTTGACTGATTTTCGTTAGGTCTACGAATCGGACAACATCTATTTTTCGTCCCCACAAATGTATATTTATAGACAAAAAAATTTGTTCATTGTCATTATGTCACAGAGCTTAAAAATTAACAACGTCAAAGTTAAGTCAGTTTAAAACCTAGTGTTACTAGTGTTTTATTTGTGTTGGAATAAGTTTGAAAATTTATCTAGGTAGTAATTTTTCTTGTTGCTACTAGGTGGTATGTATGAAATTGGTTGTAACTTCGATATTCTTGCTGTGTAATTATTGTTTGCAATGATATTTTACGATTTTATTGAAAAATGGGTATAACTCTTCTGTTATACATAAATTTTGTGAAAATCTCAAACAATCAACCAACAAACAAAGCCATTCTCAAACTTGTAGTCGTTAAAAGCCCGGCGGTAACTAATAGAAAATAGGTTTCTATCAATATGTGCAATACGCACGGTTTCTATAAAACAAGCATCGTGAGAAGAACGACATGCTTAAACATGAAATTCATATTAAGCAACATAATATACATTTATGACATATATCCATAAAAAAAATCACACATATCATACTAAATAACAACTTTCACGTCAATCACAGCTAACAATAAAAAAATCCGTTGCCTGAATAAGGCTTTTCTAAGATTTCTAAATAAAAATGATACTTGTGTCAGTAATAGTGAAACACAGTACCAACGACCAGCATGTATTACTGCTCAAACGACATATGCATTACAATTAAACTTCATATGGAACATACTAAATTGTTTTATATTAAAATGGCCTGATTAAGTTTAAACTGCCATAATATAGACAAACCTACAAGAATCCTCAAAGAATAAGGCTTTTATCTAGTAAAAATTATACTTGTAAAAAGGCAATAGTGAAATACAGCAGTAATAACCAGCATCTATTACTGCCCATACGTGGTGAGCATTACTAAATTATATTAACATATCCTTATTAAGTTGAAATTGCCATGATATAAACAGACCTACAAGAATCCTCCTAAATCTAACAGTCAGAGCTATGCTAATACAGGATTCCTTACCAGTTGGTATGTAAGCTAAGCACGTAATTTGGGACGACAAACCGCTGTACATTTTGCAAAGTTGTAATAATTTATTTGCTGCGATATTCAGTACATGTCTTATAGAAAGAGAATAAAGTATTTTTTAAGAACACTTGGCGTGCATATTCGGACTAAGGTTGACTTAGTATTTTACAATATTCTGTCTTCTAATCGTGTTCGTCCATACGATAATATCAGAATCGAAATTTTTTTTTTTAAAGACAATTCACACCAATTGACCTAGTCCCATGCTAAGCTGGTGAAGCTTGTGTTATGGGTACTAGGCAACGGATATACATACATATTATAGATAGATAGACATATAAATACATATTTAAACACCCAAGACCTAATTACAACACCAAATGCTCATCACATCGATGTTTTGTCTCAGCCGGGGATCGAACCCGGGACCCATGGATTCGCAGTCAGGTGTACTAACCACTAGACCAATGAGTCGTCCTCGTCGTGTTTATTATTAGTAGGTAAATTTTGAACATTTATTAAAGAATAAAAGTCTCTAAACAAATACTGTCACTTCTCAAGTCAATACAAGCTGTATAACTTCTCGATAAAGATACAAGTTGTATTTGTAAGAAACTCCCCGCCACTCATAATATTTTGTTTACTTAAGTTTTTATCGTTGATACGTTAATATAATAATCCTAATTTTATTTATTCATGTCGGTAAATTTTGCCATTTACTAAAGTATAAAAGTCTACAAACTTACATATACTGTCAGTTCTTAAGTATGTTGGGATGTACATATCGGACGAGAAGAACTTGTAAGTAACACCCCGCCACTCGAATACGAATAATAAGAAGAAAGAAAGAAGAAAATATAATAGTATTTTGTTTCATAAGAATTTCTTTTATCGAGAAGTTTTACAGCTTGTATTGATCAATAATTCATTATTATCAATTTACAGCTCGGAAACATAGATTTGTTTTACTAGCTAAATTCAAAATTGATTTTACTTTTTGTTAGGGTATCGTAAGGCACAAAAACTTTGTATGAGTTTGAAAGGACTTTTAAGCATTTGAATAGCATTCCGCGCTCAGTTTTGGATGACACAATACGACGATTTGAAATTATTGACATTTTAATTAGAGAGATAATATTTCTTTCAGATTATTAATTTGGAAGCTGGTAAGAAGTAAAAGAAAGTGATACCTTGCGTTATGCATTTTAACATTTTGTTTCATTATTTATTATTAATCAATCAATTAAAAATAGATCCGTCATCTCAATGAAGTGGAAAGATCTACCCAATTGTTCAAAGTAAGAGTATAGTCATCCCCTAAAGGGGCACTAAAAATGGGTTTCCAGGGGCTGCAATGATTGCCCTATTTGGGCGTTACAATAAAACCATTGAGGTGGTCAGTTATATCTATGGAATATCTATGTTTCTTAAACACAAATTATCATGTATTAACAGTTTCGTAACTGAATATCATTAAACACAAGATTACTTAACATTATTGAATTAGTTGATTTGTTGGCACGAGATCAAATTGGTTGTATGACAGACTAAATGAGCTTACATTACACAGATACTATAATAATTTATATGTACCCTTGAACTAACATCAACATAAGTTAGTAAAGTCGATTACAATTATATGAAGCTATTAGTGTATATAAGTAGGAATACTTTTGAGTTGTGAGGTCATTTTACTTCAACAATATATGTTTAATAAGACCTTTGGGCTAACCAAATCAAGACAATTATGGGTCTCAACATACCTAATGCAATCACAAGTGCCTGTGGAGGCAGACTCAAGGACCTTTGGGGCTTTCTAAGACAGGCCCGACCTTCAGTAATGAAGATTATTAAGAATATATTAAATGTACTTTTCAACATAATCTATATTTCTAATAGATAATGAAAACTACTATTCCCTTTTTAAATATATTTTTTCTTTCTGAATTAAGGATTTAATTAAATATCATAATTAAACCTATCCATTGTCAAAAATATGTCGTCAATGGCAACATTCAGACTCAAGTCTGATTATATCGATCTATGTTATATAATTATTTAAATGAACTTCGTAAATTCCAAAACATAAATAAACGTAACCTAAGCTCAATTCGGCGGCGGTTTTTGAGATTTTCATTAATAGTCTTTTGTTATAAATTAAGTAATTTTGCGTAAGAAATTATTAAATAAAATATTTAATTGTTAAATTTACTAACAAATCATTAATAAATAACTTAGCAGCGTTGACATTATACTTGCCTCCTAAAGCAATTAAGATAGTATCGAGCATTCTGATGTTAATTGTTATGTTCCCGCCTTGCACTAACCACTAGAATAGCATTTTTTTTTTAAATAAATCAGTGGCTTTACAATCTCTTTAGTTCTGGGCCTCAGATTTCTGAATCAGTTTCATGATCATTTTTAAAACTAAAGGCAAGTAGGTGATCAGCCTCCAGCGCCTGACACACGCCGTCGACTTTTTTGGGTCTAAGACATGTCGGTTTCCTCACGATGTTTTCCTTCACCGTTCGAGCGAATGTTAAATGCGCACAAAGAAAGTCCATTGGTGCACAGCCGGGGATCGAACCTACGACCTCAGGGATGAGAGTCGTACGCTGAAGCCACTAGGCCAACACTGCTCTCTTTTACTTTTTATTCAATCTAAAATTTCTTGCTTACACCTATATATGCTTAGTTAGATTAAATAAAAATTTTAAATCGATTACCTAACTTAGTATTGCTGTAAATTATTTTCAACAATGTAGTCTAGTCGACGTTGTAACATCGAATCAAAATATACTGCTCCTATTATTAATGTTCGACTTAGATCATTCGGACCGGAATGACTTGCCAGGTGTCAGAGGGTGTGTTAAAGGGCGTGTGTTTTTAGCAAATTAAAAAAAAACAAAAGTTACTGGACCATTAAAGATGAAAAAAAATGGAATTTAGTTTTTGCCAATATTTAAAAACGATTAATATTTAACAGATTTCAAATAAGATCTGAACTTTTGAGGAAAGGCATATTCCAATAAATCAGCTCCCGGAACTCTATCTGATCTCCATTATTATTACTTTAATTTAAGCTGAAAATAGGTCGTGCGTGACACGGTTTTAGGATTCACCGTCGGCGACTACGGCACCTTAATTGATTTACTTCCTGAGGTGTTCAATACTTTTTTGAGCGAATAATTGTCTCGTGCCTCGAGAAGCATCTTTAGATTATTGGTCCAAATCTGTCTGATACTCAATTCGGTTTTCGGCGTGGTCGCTCGTTCAATTGACGCTTTCAAGCAAGTTAAGTGACTTGTTCCCCTAACTAACGAAATTGTCTCTGGGGACCGTCGGGATTGTAAGTGAAAAAAATCGTTTCGCGTATCGAATGCGTTCAAAAATATTTCCTTCGAGAGCGATTCTTGCATGGTCATCCTTTATCATGATCGTGCCTGTGTACTTAAAGTTAAAGAAATATTTATACTTATCTTTGATGAACAATCTTTTATCCAAGTCAGGAACGTTGAAAAGCATCAAGTAATCGATGTTAAAAATTTTTTTTTCTAAATCATCATATTATCGTTTTTTATTAATACAAGATATTTATTGATTTGCCTTCGAAATGCCTGTTGATAATTTTTTTTTAAACAAATTGATTAAATCAATTGTTTTAAAAAAAAATTTCTAACTTTATTACATTACAAATATTATGATTTTAAAAAAAAATTTCCTTAATAACATATTTTAATGTTTATAATCGTTTTTTTTATATTTCTATTGTTTAAATAATTAGTTAAGAAATTTTTTTTCTAAAAATCATAATTGACAGTCCTCTATAAAGTAACAAAAAAATTTTTTTAATAACAATTCTATTGTTTATTAACTTACCAATTTGTTATAAACAAATGTTCAACTTTTATATTTTTTTTCTAAAACTTCTAAAATTAACAAAAACAAACATATATAACAAAGTCTATAAAAAAAAGAAAAAATTTTTTTTAATAAAAGTAATATTCATGATAATCAAAAAATTTAAAAAAATGTTTTTCTATATTTTGTTATATATGGTTGTTTTTGTTAATTTTAGAAGTTTTAGAAAAAAAATATAAAAAAGTTGAACATTTGTTTATAACAAATTGGTAAGTTAATAAACAATAGAATTGTTGATTAAAAAAAAATTTTTTTCTGTTACTTTATAGAGGATTGTGAATTATGATTTTTAGAAAAAAAAAATTTCTTAACTAATTATTTAAACAATAGAAATATAAAAAAAACGATTATAAACAATTAAAATATGTTATTAAGGAAATTTTTTTTTTAAACAATCATAATATTTGTAATGTAATAAAGTTGTGAAATTTTTTTTTTTAAAACAATTGATTTAATCAATTTGTTTAAAAAAAAATTATCAACAATGGGGAAAATAATTTTTTTTGCAAATCAATAAATATCTTGTATTAATATAAAAACGATAATATGATGATTTAGAAAAAAAAATTTTTTTAACAACATTACTTGGATTTTTAAGTTTTTGTTTAAGTAAAAAAATTGTTATAAACAAAGTATAAATATTTCTTTAACTTTTGTGGCACGATCTTGTTAAGTATGTATGTAAGAAAGGCTCTACGAAGCGAAATATTTTTACGACCATTATTAAAACATTTTTTTCACTTACAATTAAGACGGTCGTTCGAGAAAATTTCGTTAGTTAACAATTATTTAACTTGTTGAAAAATTAACTTTAAGTAAAATTTCCAACGGGAATAAATTAATTATAGTGTTCAGAACACACCATAATTTTTTCAAATTTAAAAAAAATATTCAATACCTTAAATAAATTAATTAATGTGCCGTAGTCGGTTTTGACGCCACGCGCGAATCCTAAAAATGTCACGCACAGACCTATTTTCAGCGTTAAATTAAAGTTATAAATAATGGAGATAGAGTTCCGGAGCTGAGAGTTTTTTATTGAGAAATTTCCTCCTCTTTCAGAATCTTTATTTGAAATTTCTTAAATATTAATAGTTTATTAAATATTGGCAAAAAACTAAATTCCATTTTTTTTCATCTTTAATGGTCTATAACTTTGCAATTTTTTATGTGCTAATACACGCTTTTAGCACATTTTTCTAGGCGTCATTCCGGTTCGAATGAGCTATCGCACATAATTTTAAGAGCAGTATCTCTATTTTGTTCCATTTTCAACTTGTCGACTAGACTAATATATTAAGAATTGTTACTGCAATTCTGTTGTCGGAGGGTAAGCCGATGAATACACCACGTACGCCAATCTTGCGCTTTAAAATGTATTATTAAAAGAACCTAACATTAATTTTAACTGTGTGAAACCAGCAGCCCACTGAAGTATTTCCGAACTAATTCGACTTGGAGTCCTTCAAGAAAAGAGGGTACCAATTTTGAAAGGCTGGCAACGCACTCGCGAGCCCTCTGGCATTGAGAGTGTCCATGGGCGGCGCTATCACTTTACATCAGATGCGCCTCCTGCTAGTTTATATTAAGATAATCTTAAAATCGATATTAATTTAAAATAATTATAAAGACTATTAAAAACCATAATATATAAATAATATCATCTGCTAAATAGAGCTGTTTTGTTTCTAGCTTTTTGTTTCTATGCGCGCAATTAAAACTTGCTGTATCAGACCCAAAAACCAATGACTTGTGTGAGGCTGATCACCTATTTGTCTTAGCTAAAAAAGTTGTTTTAAAAATAGATGCCATCTGAGCCCAAGACCCGTGACAATTCTATATTGTAACGCAACTGAATTATTACTATCAGTTAATTGATTAGTTTGTTTACATTCTATATGGACAGAAGTTTTTCGAATTATATTATTTCATTGTTCTTTAAGCGTAATATGAAATCTATTCTAAAAATGCTTTGTCAGTTATTTATTAGTTTAATGAATAATAACATTATTTTTGATAAACTCCAACAATAGATATGAAATAAGTCTTTATATTAGACACATAGGCTAATAAAACAGTGATGTATTCGATCTCTTATATAGATAAAATAACAAAAAGATAAAGGTAATAATTTCTATGAATTTCAAATGTAACGGTCGCGAACGGTTTCGCTTCGCGCCGGTACACCGCAACACTCTGTTGGTAATGTGCCAGCTTTGTGGCCGCCATAATGGAGTGATTTTTCTAAACAGCTCCATTGTATTTAACTTCGACAAATAGGATAATTTTTTCCACACAATGAACTTCTCGGGGTATTTGCATTTTATCGAAACTTTATCGGAAGTTAGAACTTTTCAGCTAAGAGCAGTATTGGTGTAGAGGTACGGCTGATATCTCAACCTTGGGGATGTTATGTGTACTTCTAGTTCTGTATGTGCAATTTTTTTTGTCCAATATATTTGCACCGCGTGACCGACGCGACGGTACCAGCAAGTCTTTACATTCTATGCAAGTTATAACTTGCATAGACTAGCTACTAGCTTTGACTATAACTTACATAGCACTTGACTATCTTGTGTCATAAACGTATTGGAATTTGACATACGGGAGTCATAGCCGCTAAGACCGAATTATCGAGTGCATGTGTCAGGCAAAGAGGGGTAATTACCTACTTGCATAAAAAATAAAAATCAATCTGAGTCTGAGAACTATAAAGAGTTATATTATTAACTAAAGAAGGCAGTTCAATTTTCAAACTTCAGTGTCATCTCTATATAACGAATTTCAAGGGCTTCGTTATAGGGAGAGAAGAGAAAAAACACCAAATTTAACCAATTACAATAATTTATATATATATATATTAGGTGACACTGGTGCGTTTAGTAACTGAGACCAAAATTTCCTACAGGCAATGTAATCTAAGAATAATGGCATACGTGTTAATGCAATTAACCATAACAAAGGCGAGACGGCTGTTTACGACCTCAGGTGCCTTTTTAGAAATTCAGCACCTCAAAACGTTAGTTTTGTAATCTGATTATAAAAACAATTACAATGTTGTTGATGTCTAAAAATATTTCTTCGTAATAGAGAGCGTTATAAAGAGTTAATTAATGTATGGGTTTTGTGTTAAACCAACCAAATTATATCTTTGTTACGTTATAGAGAGTTTTTGTTATAACGAATTACGTTATAAAACGTTAATACCGTATATAACCTTATAACCAGATGAAGTGCAGCATGCTTACCCTTTTTTTTTACATCCGAGGTGGAAATGCATTTGCGCATCCCCTGAACAGGGGCATGTGGGACTCGACCCACGCCAAAATCTCTGCTATTCAGAGACTGGGTGAGCAATACCCACTAAAACCACCTCGAGTAGTTCCGACAAAGCCGCGTTACAGTAAGGCTCCGGGGTCGCTGTCGCATTCTACCGGGACCTCAACGGCATGTTTCACTCAAAAACCTCCGGTGCAGTATACACTACATAGGAGGTAGAAAAAGGAATGTTGAATTACTGACCACTTGTAATTGCCATCCTCGGCCTAGAGCGTATTGCTACGTTCTAAACCTACACAGTCTCCTTTCTTAGGTAGCATACTCACTGCTTGCCTTAGAATTTCGACCGTGCCCTCCATGTACGGTTTAAGCACTGGCCCGGTACCGCACAACCCTCCCAAAGGCCGAGAACAAATTTAAATTAAATTAAAACTTGCCCTCGAACCGGGAATCGTACCCGGTACCCCTCACCTAGCTGCCACTTAATAAGACCGCTACAGCTAGCTCAGAGCAAAAATAAAAAACTTCAGACTCCTTAGAGACTAATATTTAATTTAAAAATTTCTTATAATTCTGATATATTCTTTGAACGCCAGGACTTTTAATCGGGCCGGTATTATATTTACCAGCTTCTTTTATACTAAAGATGTAAGCAAAAAAACACCTAACGTGTTGCAATCTAGGGGGGGGTTTGGGGGGGACCGGCGCTTCCGTAACTGATTATAAAATTGAAAGGCCTACGTTTAAATGGGTTTCGTAGTTTGATGACGTTATAATTATAGGAATCAACACACCGTAATATTGAGTCAATCCTTGGAAATCGATAGCAATTTTGCCGAGCAGCCCTGCGGGTGAAATTGAAGATTAGTTGGTAACGCACTTGTTCTATTAGGTTTTGATTTTCACTTATTAATTGAATTCAATACCAAAACGACTTGAAACTCTCACGTTTCACTACGGGTTCGAACTTAAAATATAAATTTGGTTTCTCATCCCCCATTAAGATGCGACCAATCCATTTTATATTGTCGGTGTTTTAGCTTGATATCCTTTTCTTCTCACTTCCATGACCAAAATTCACGCTGTACCCATGTAGTGTAAATAAAAAATAATACGTCATAGGCTACACATGCAAACACGGTCTACGGTCAGTGAAAGAGTTGAAATGTGAAATACCTGGAAACTAGATAAATTAAATGTTGCTGGTTATATTCAAAGACAATTTACCAGGGAGCATAACAGCCAATACCGGACCAGCAAGGTTAATTACACTTCTCAATTTCCTGTTATAGACAGACAAAAGCTCGATCAATAGTTATAGGAAATTCTGAGGTTTACAACTATCCCAAAATATATATTTTTAATTACTATTATATTGAGATAATTGCTTTATGGATTACTCTATCGTCGTGAAAAAAAATTTCTGTAATAAAGTATTCTAGAATAAAAGTAATTTTCAAAAAGTTTATTTAAGTAAGTTTGTTTTAACTTTTTGCATATTTTTGGTTTCCTTAGTAGTCGTGTCTTCTCCTTAGCTTAGTTGTATACCGACCGTAAGGAAATCCACCTAGAAGAAATTTAGAGTAGGCTGCACTAAGCAACTTCTTTACTCGTTAATTTAGGTACACTATAAATATCTGCTGCACTTATTTTCCATTAAATAAAGATATGACTTGTAAATACTTCAATGAAAGCAAAGCTAAACAATTCATCATTCCGCGCGTAGCTTTGGCCGTATTTTAAACGGCTTTTACTAAATTTATGGGTTTGCATACACTTCCCTCGTTATGCAACAAATTTGTGTCCAGAATTTAATTCAGTTCTACATTATAATGAGATTGTTATAAAATAAAAAGTAAATTGTAATCAGGTCGATTGAGAGAGGATCTCGTTACTCGTACCTATGTAGTTTTCTACAGGGACTGTGACTTCTCAGGAATCGAGTTCGAAACCCAGCGTATTAGTACTTTGCATGTGCTCCTGCCTCAAGAAAGGCTTAAGGAATGGATATATAGATAATCAAGGAGCCATATAGCCATTTAACATTAACCTCCTATAAAAGTGGACGCTATTTCCATAGCATTAGGGGTATACCTTTAAAATTGGTAATTTATATGAAAATTGTAAAATACATTGTAAATTTAGTTTTTTTTTTTTTTTTTTCAGCTAATCAAAATACTGGCCTAAAATATTGCCATTTTGTTGGACGTTTACTGTTGAAGTCTGTCGGACGGCAGGCAATCAAGTCAGCGAAAGTGTTTGTACTGCCTCTCGAGTGTTGAATGTTTCCTACTTAAAAAAAGTTCTTAATTTTGAAAAAAGTTGAAATATTTTGGGATAAGATCCGGTGATTATGGTAGGTGACGAAGAGCTTCCAGCTAACTCGTAGCTCTTGTATCTTTGCGTTGGTCTTTCGTGAAGTGCGTTGTCGTGGAGAAGCAATGAGAAAGAGCGAGTCTTGATTGTTAAATTCCGAGCTTCTGCATTATTGTTTATTCTTGGCAATAGACATCTGCCGAGAAATTTGGTAAGAAGCTGTGATGTACAAGTCCGGCTATGGTCCACCAGACAGTCACCATCATAAGTGAGTAATCCTAGTTTTTTAGCGCACTGATTAGGTACTGTATCCGGGTTCACCTACTGAGACGAATGCTTACGGTTGTCGTACAAGATCCCCTGTTCATCGCAGGTAACAATCCGTTTAAGAATTACCTCGTTTCTATGCCAATTCAGTAGTGCTATGCATGTTGACGCGTAAGTCATGCTGTTGGTCGCTTAGCCCGTCTGGCTCCCACTTATGTAGCATTTTTATAGCCCGCAGGAAGCTTAGCCGTAGATTGACTTGGATCCGCTTCGATACTATTGCCTTGAATTTGTCGTTGTCGACAATGGTTTCCGGATTGAACCAATAATGGACGTGTTTATGCAAGCAGTGTTGGGCCCATACACGTTGTTAATGTTTCTTGTTGTTTGCGTAGCAGTATTCCGTAGGAACTTATAATCGAAAATTGTACGAATTTTGAATTTATTCGTGATGCCAAAACCTATCACAATTTCACAAAAACAATTATATAGGTAAAGATAGGTTTTTATCTATGTAATTTTTATATGATAAAGTAGACTATTTATTTTTCTTGAACTACACTAGAAGTATTTTAGTTGCGTTTGTAAGAAAATCATCAGAATCTCTTTATTGAAATTACTGAAAAACACTTTTACTAAAAGCGCCCTTTACAGTATTTAATTTAATTTAAAAAAAAATTAGTTATTATGTATGGTTGATAAAACCAGAGTAAAGAATTTACTCTACTTAGCATTTTGTTATATCAAAAATATTATGAAACTTAACATCCGTAAAGCCAAGCATCAAGCTATTAGAACCTGTCTTACCAAGCTTAGTATAAATTGAATGCCTAAGTCTAAACTATAATATTACAACAACAAAGTTACACTATAATATTTAAAGTTTGATAATCAGGAGATGCAAACCGCCGTAATTCAGTTCTGAAGCACCTGAGTGCACCAACCGTATATAAATTGCAGGCTGTGCTTTAATAATGGTGCAATATAAAACTCTATAAAACAAAATTGACGCTCTTTCAGTTTTAAACTTAACAAACAGCTGACTAGCGCACTTTAATGTTATAACTAGGCGCTTTTAAAAATACTTTTCGTTAAAACTTTATTAGAACATTCAAAACATCTGGTTGAGAGCTTGAAACGAAGTCTGCATTCTATAACAAATATCGAATTATTACCGGCATAAATATTTTAACATAATTCAACGGATATAAGCGCGAACTCTTATGAAGGCCTAAAGTTTATTTTTTTTTAATTATATATCACAGATTGACTGGTTATCTTAGTTGTCAGGCATGTCAAATGTCAGTGACAAGCCAAAGTTCTTGCAAGCTTGCTATGATCGACCGAAGCGCGGACATTCTAACCTCAACTTAAACTTACTAAAGTCACAGAAGTTTAATACCGTATAATCTAATATATAAAATTCTCGTGTCACAATGTTCGTTTCCATACTCCTCCGAAACGGCTCGACCGATTCTTATGATTTTTTTAATGCATATTCAGTAAGTCTGAGAATCGGCTACTATCTATCTTTCAAACCCCTAAGTGATAAAGGTGGAAACCAAAAAAAAAAAGTTTATTTTTAGAAAAAAAAATTATTTTCATTTTTTTATGATACAGCATACAAAAATACATACAACCCTTAATTTTCATCTGTTAAGTAAAATAATATGACTTAAACTCTGAGGTGGGTTGTTTTTTTTTTTTTGTGTTTAAGGGGGGGGGGTTTGGGGAGAAAAATTTTATGTGAATTTATAGATAAAAATTCACAGAAAATTCTTAAAGTTTTCATTCCAGAAAACCGAACAGTCACTGGGGTAGCATAACAAAATGTTCCATGTTGGTTGGTTGGTCCAATGTACTAAAAAGGTAGGCTAACTAAAATCACATTAAGGAGAAACGAAGTTCGCGGGGGCAGCTAGTTACATATAAGATCAACGACTGAATCCGTCAGGTGAATGCAAAACGTCAAACTATCTATCACCGTAAAACCAGCGTTAACTCTTGAAACAGCCAAGATAAAGTTATTTCAAACTGTGAGCCAGTCTAACCCTCAACTTTGGCTAAACAAATTTCCCTATACACGTTCAGAAACTATGAAGGGAATTTTGTTCGAGCGGAACTATTGAACGCATCGGATAGCCTGACGCCGGTTTTCCAGGAAACATACCTCCACTTGTCTGTAAACACACGACATGCAAAGATAACAACTACACTGTACCTTCAATAGCACTGGCTAACAGTTTGCTATTAAATACATAATTTTCAATTAGAAACGTGACACAATGGGGACAGGATGAAAGATACTACCTATACAACTTTTTTTTTCTGTTCATATAAAATGCTTTGCTTAATAAATATATGCATATAATCGCAAACCAAAACCAGTGGCGCTATAACTTGTCTTGGTCTCAGTTTTTGAATGTTTCGTGGTCATTTGTTTTTTCGAATAGGAAAGTACACGACGTGCATTTTTTAGGTCTAGTGCATGCCAGCTTCAAAATATGTGCATCTATGAGTATCCAAGGCGCACATAGAAAATGCCATTGCATTGCCGTGATTCGAATACAGACCACGTCCAAGTCTTTACATTTTGGTTAAAAGTTTTTGTTTAAACACAATCGTTTTTGTTTAGACAAGAAGATAAAGATAATATATTATTTGTCAGAACCCTTGAAAAAGCAAATGTAGAATTTTTGATTTGTTAATTATTAATTCGATTTAAACAAATCAAACGGGTTATTTACCCGCGGTCGATGAAATAAAAAGTATTGAATTTTCAATACAAATCAAAGTGCTAGAGCAAAAGTGTTATTAAAGTTTTATCTATAAAATATTAAAATACAGACATTATTTATAATTTAAACAATCCTTTTTCTTTTACAGCTATTAAAATAAGAATTTTTGCTACACTGAAGTGAATTTTTCTTCTAGAATCTCAATAAGCTGTAAAAACGTGTCCTGATTTCTGACGATCCCAGAGTACTCTCCGTTATCTGATTTCTAGATTTTAGTGTTAACGACTGAAAACAATTAGATATATTTTGTATATAAACCTCTGAAGTAATAGTAGTAACCAATTTTAGTTTTAGTCTTAAATATTCTGTTCAATTCCCTACCTAACAGAATACTTAAATTATTTCTAAGGAGCAAGTTGTTTCAGCTTTAACTAAGTATAGTGCAACGTTTTCTCTTCGTTGAAAACTGCTTTTATTCATGTTAAATTTCCCGCGAGCCTCTTATTCACTTGGGGCAAAGCCGTGCCAAGCTTGATAATGAATAAAATCCATGAAATAGGTACTTAATGGACAATCAGCGGAGTATTCAGCAATTGTTTCGCTATGTATTTTATTCTTATAAATGAATCTGATTGTTATAAATCATATCAATAACATAAACAGCTCTTATAACAAACTGTATATAGAAGCTTCTTTTAAAAAGTTAGCCGTATTTTTTGTAGACAAACTAAACGTTTAATAACTATCCGTCTTCCTCGCAGTGTCTCGTTGTGGCTAGGCTATATGCTTAAGCGATCCTGGGTCTTCCAGTTTTCCAGATCTCAGATCTATCCATCTGATAGATTTTTCTATCTTATTATTTGTTTAGATAGAATGTTATATGCACGTATGCAATTAATTGCTCATAAGTAAGAATACATTGTGAAGAGACTGTGCTCGTTGCTTTAGGACATAACCCATCAACGTGTCAGGTTTAGAAAGCTGGTCACATATCTGTATAGTTCAAGGACATAGATTAAGTGAACCTGAGGCCAAAGTCAAGGGAACTTGCGTGGAATAACAATGTTTCGTCGTCTCTATGTTTACAACTCAAACACAATAACAACAAATTAAGTATTAAAACTTTATTTTATAAATATATAAGTCTAAGCTAGCAACCCAGCTTCCAATAAAAGCAGCGTAATGTGAGTGGATTTTTAATGAGAACAGTATAGTAAAGTATACTTAACACAAACCAGGTAGTATTGTTCGCTGTCCTTGTTTTTATTTAATACTCTGCATTACATACTGACTTTGATTGAAACGGTTTTCATTATAATAGTCGCACAATATTTGCATTGAGTTGATTTGTTGCTATCCTTTCATTAATGAATTAGTTTAATAGCGTCTTATTTATTTAATTAAAGCATAATTGATAGCTAGTTGAACCTTTACTACGAGATGACCACGTGCATATTGAATAAATTTTAAGTTACTGCAATATAAAATTAATAATTTTAAAATCGCTAATGTTTCAGTCAAAATGCACAAACTGCTCAACCTGCTTATTTAAAAAACGAATGCAATATGTGGCTTTCAATATTTACAGAACCTTACATTGGAGAGTGGACGAATTTCTGCTTTTTAATATCACTTGTAGCCGCTAGGCGACTGCAAATAAAACGGAACATGTATTTTATTATTAAATACGTTGTGATACGAGATTACGTTAAATACGTTGAAACGGGATGAGCCTCAGCACACTGCCATTGCGTTACCACGCGTCGATGCACAAATGCATGTGATAATCTCGCTGGTGGCCTGTAGGGCCTTGACGTAGCTCTGCCTGTAAAAGCGCAGGTCAAAGTACACCCATATGTATAACTTCTACGCAGAACAATTCGCGGATCGCGGCCCGCACATTCTATCAATCGGGCTCAAATCACCTGCGCGCATCGTGTAGAAAATATATCTTTAAATTATGCACATGTTCAACACTGCACTCTACTACTATGACTTCCAACGATCAAACACGGTACCGATCTGGGGGCTAACGGAGCAAACTAACAAAGACCCTTCCTCACTCATTTAGAAACTGCGACGCCGGCCTTGCTCTTTCGTACCGAGACTCAGATATCCTCCCTGGCTTATACTTCTTACCTCTCCTACCCGGGGTACAAATTGGAACATTGGCAAAGCTTGTACCAATTCTTAAAAGGCCGGCAACGCTCTGCGAGCCCTCTGGCAATGTGAGCGTCTATGGGCGACGTTCTCATTAAACATCAGATGAGCCTCCTGCCCTTTGAGAAAAAAAATAACATACGAAAATATATTTAACAGTATTAACTTCAATGCTATTAGTGTACAAAACGTTTTGAACTTTTTGAAAAAGTTACCCAGAATGGTATTACACCGCGATCGCAGTAATTAGGGCAATTGCCTTGATTTCAACGAGACTTGCTTTTGGTTTCATTGGAGCATAATAACGAGTACCATACGTAAGCTACCTTTGATTATTACCACTGTGAACGTTAGCTTGGTATGTTTAGAGGATTCAGTTCTCTCAAAGGTGAATATTTCCAAATTTCGATGATGCATAATGTTGATCAGCATAATATAATGGCCTGCTACGCTTTCATAATTAGTCTACTTTGATTTACTGTTAATCAAAAATCTGTAATTAAAATTCAACCGACTGCAAATAATCTTTATTTTACCTACATGTCCCTGCCACAAATGCAAACCCATATCTTAAAACTACTGAGCAGCCTCCTGTAACTCACTTTTCGAACTCACAGAGCGGTTTCGCATCGGCGGTCGCTTCAAATCAGTGGTGAAGCAGTCATTTTATGATTTGGCATTCTGAAAAGGTGGGAGCTTGTAGTTTATTGTTTATCAAAATGCCAAATCATAAAATAACTGCTTCACGACTGATTTGAGAGCGACCGCCGATGCGAAAACCGCTCTGTGAGTTCGAAAAGTGAGTTACAGAATCCGGCAGGGCTGATTTTGATGACTTAAACTGTTCGCTAAGTCGGAAAATACCTAATTTAATAATTCTCCCTAAAATATTGCGAGGGGGCCGATGGCTGGCCATGCGTCATACTCGTGAACGGGTGCTACTTGTGGTGACTGGTCGTACTTGAATTCGTGTATGCGGTGGTGTTAGTTGTTTCGACTATGTATTTGCGTGTTGTTCCCACGAGAATGTAAGTGTGTGCTCCTATTTCACCATGCCTTCTGCTGATAGAGGAAAAATCTTTGTTTTTAATTTATTTTATTATTCTTTATTACTTAAGATGTCATGTGGAACATGGTGTAATTAATGGTTGCAGCTCCTTACAAACGTTGTGTTAAACAAAAACTTGGCGATTAAAAAGAGTGGCGGAGAGTTTATTGCCAGTTCTTCTTTTCCGTTCTACGCCGTTGATTTGAGAACTGGCAGTAAATGTAAAATTAGAAGCATTTAATGTATATTTCTTTTTTTTATGTTCATAAGTGTGTTCACATTGTGTTACCTACATGAATAAATTATTTTTGATTTTTTTCAATGTCATAGTATCCGATAAAATTTGAACAACATACAATTGCTATATTTTTTTGAAGACATAAAATACAGTCAAATAGAAAAAATATTATATCCAGTATATTAATTTAGTCTGCGACGATAATACCCTGCAAGCAATGCACCAGTAGAACAAAAAGTACGGATACCAGCCCTGCGATTCTGTAACTCACTTTTCGAACTCACACAGCGGATTTGGCATCGACGGTCGCTCTCAAATCAGTCGTGAAGAACTCATTTTATGATTTGGCATTCTAATAATCAATAAACTACAAGCTCACACCTTTTCAGAGTTTTTTTTTTTTTTTTTTATAGAACGGGGGCAAACGGGAGGAGGCTCACCTGATGTTAAGGATACCGCCGCCCATGGACACTCTCAATGCCAGAGGGCTGAGTGCGTTGCCGGCCTTTAAAAATTGGTACGCTCTTTTCTTGAAGGACCCTAAGTCGATTGGTTCGGGAATACTTCAGTGGGAGCTGGTTCCACATAGTGGTGGTGCGCGGCAAAAACTGCCTTGAGAAACGCTCAGTTGTGGAACGTCGACGTGAGGTGATAGGGTGGAATTTGTATTCTGCCTGCGTCGATGATGAAACTCAGCTGAGGTATTAATCCGAACAACTCCTCTGAACACTCTCCATGGTAAATGCGGTAGAAGATGCAGAGTGACCCCACATCTCTACGCAACGCCAAAGGATCAAGCCGCTCGAAGGGATTGGTCGTCAACATTCGAACGCTCTGCGTTGTATAGGTAGTGGAAGGAGCTGGTACTGGGGGGCCGCAGAGGTGAGACAGTACTCATGTGGGGGAATTTGGCTTTATATAGTTGCAGCGAGTGAAGTACCGTCTGCTTGCTGAGCACACCAAGTTGGAGGCTAATTTAGCCTTTCCTCCAAGTGACCGCGAAACTGAACGTCGCTCGATATGTCAACGCCAAGTATTCCAATGTGGTGTGGTTTAAGAAGAGTGTTTTGAAAAGAGGAGTAGGAAAAGGGTGTTTTTAGGGAAAACGGAAACTTGGTCTTTTGGGGTTAAATTGGACTAGGTTTGTCTGCCCCAATCTGAGACTCACGAAGTAGAGTTTCAACTTAGACACAAGTTTGTTCCGGTACTCATCAAAACTGCCGAGAAATACCTGCCCGGAGTGTAAAAGGGTATCCCCAGTACTGTCATCCGCATAGCAATGAATGTTGTAAGTTTCAACAATCATTATAGAGAAGAAATAGGGTGGGGAAGAACACAGTTGTGGGACCCCAGCGTTTACGGGTTTTAGGTGGAAAGCTCGTATGACACCTTGATGTCGATCGGCCAGAAAGCTGGAGATCCAATTGCGTAATTTCTGGGAAGCCCATAGGCTGGAAGCTTGAAGAGTGTTGTGCCAACCCGAGAAGGTTTGTATCAAACTAACCGCTAGCGCTCCCTTGGACTCAATTGTCGCATTATGGTAAGGTAAAAGGAGGTCACAGCGAGCGACCACGACGGAAGCCGTACTGAGAATGCTAATCAGCTGGTGGCTCTAGATACCTCAAGAGCTGGCTGTTAAAAGGTTTCCATATTTTGGAGAACAAGGAGGTTATAGCTATTGGGGAAGTGGAGGATAGAGCGATGCCTTTTAGGGATCGGATGATAAAGCGGAGATTGGGAAGTGCGAGGAGTAAGGTACGAAAAGGGCGTTAAGACCGGAGCCAACTAGGAGCACAAGTACGCAGCAAATGGGGGATAATGCCGCTCGCTTAGAATGAAGATAGTGTTTGGGAAGCAGTTGGGAAGTATTTGATCGAAGAATCACACCGGAAATGGTGATCTCCTTATAGTATTAGACGCGAAGAGACAGCCCAAAAGGTCAGTTTGAGTGGAGAGAGTCATCTCCTGTGAGTGGGGAATGGGGTGACAAAAATTCCTTGAAGCTTTGAGAGACAGAAGCTAGTTGATGGAGTTGGGCCAATCTCTCGCCAAATTGGAATGTGCTGACTTTGCCTTAGTATTTTGAAGGACCTGAGGCTGAGTTATATGCTTTAAGTTGTGGTAGGATAGAGATGCGCTTCCCCCATGCCTTAAAGCATTCTTTGAGGAGGCGCCTTGCAAAAGTTTAAACAGGTAGACTTGACATAGAGAAAATGGAATAAAGAGTTCCATGCCCTGCAGAACCACTTGGGAGAGGGGGACGGAATTGAGCTTGGCGAAAAGACATAGGCCCCAGGGTAGGAGAAAGAAAGACCGCATCCCTCCCAATTGCTGACTTATAGTGCAAATACGGCGACAACCCATAAAGGGGGGTGAAGGGGAGATGGAAGTATCCGACCACACAATGATGATGAACCAATGGCGGGTCAACAGAGACTTGATAGTTTGATGAGAAGTCAGAGAAGGTCCAAAAAGAGGGTTTATGACATCACATTGGATGCGAATAGACATTTGGTGGTAGCAAAGCAAAGTGGAAAGATGGTGATGTAGAGCCGAGCAATGGAGGGGGTTAAAATGAAGTATACGATTTAGGGTAGGAACCCTTTGAGAGGGAATTGTAGATTGATATGAGTGGTGTTGGTAGTGGGACCTATACAGGCATGGAGAATGGGAGGATGAGTCTAGGAGCAGAGGTGAAGGTCCCTTCCTTCAAGCGTCCTGAGGACGAGAACAGATATCCTTTGACGTACACGCAAACTCAGCCCGGAAAATAATTTCAATTGTACCGTAGGATAGGTGGGAAGTATAGGGGGAGGATATTGAGTCTGGAAGAAAGAGAAGGCGGTGAGTCTCTAGATATAGTGAAGGTTGATGTTAGAATAGCCCAAATGGAAGTCAGGGAGTGTGGAGGGGGGTGAAAGTCGGAGGACGATTACTATTTGTAGAGGAGAATTGCCCCCAGAATACGAAGGGCAGTGGGCCACGGAGTGGGGAAGGGGGATAGATGGGGTAGATTGATCAATTTTGGGGGAGGTGGGAATCTCAGAACGGGAGGGGATGCATCTTAGCGTTTTTGAAAAGTGGACGGGTGTGGCATTTGGTGAAGCGAAGGAACAGATGGCACTCCCATAGAAGGGGTTGATATTGGCTGAGAAAAACCCCACAAAAGAGACAAATTAAAAAAATATTAAAATGGACTCCCTTGGACATAAATGCATCCTTTTACATTCGAAATGAGTATGTGGAACATCTAAAACCATTCTTAGTGTCGTAAAATAAATCAAATGCCAATAATTCGGCATTTCACACTACACGTGTTGCTCCATGCTGATGAAACAATCGTGTAAATAAAAAATTATTTCCTAATGTCCCTTACTAAAACAATATACAATGTTTAATGTTTAAAGAACTTTATTTCTCATTACAAAAATATATTTTTTTTACATGAGAATCGATATATACAAACAAGATACACATCGCCTACTAGGCTCATTCGGATATGTATCTATAATGCCTTTTGGAATTGGTTAAACGCGCTAATACGAATTTTAGACGGTAATTGATTAAATAATTGCACACCCTCATACTTAATATACTTCAAATAATTTGTACTTGGCTTCGGCAAGATAAGCAAACTAACTCGACGAGTATTGCGTGTAGTGGTTTGTTTGATTTTTTAAATGATAAGCTACTATGGAGAGAGTTATTTAATTTTTAAAATTAAGATACAGGTGCTATAAACATATAGTTGTTTAATAGTCATAATTTTCATATATTTATTTTACTTATTAACACTTCGTTTCAATATAAAAATTGAATATAATTAAATGATAAGGAGGACAACATATATTTGTTATTTTACCTCCACATACAAAATCTTAAGTGCTTCGATGGTCAATTGTTATAAAACGGTTGAAATAATCAGGGGACTCGAAGTAATACATACATATGTGATCTGAATAAAGGAGAACAGCGTCAAAGCAGTGGGCAAAGCCAGTCAGCAGTCCTCAAAACGGGAAGTAATTAAACTTGCTACTCAACTATTATCTGCCTACCAAGTCAGGAACTTCACCCTGTCTTGGGATGTGAAACTTTCCGCTCTGAAATTAATCCTCATTTTAATCCAACAATCTTTGTAAAATCCTTTGAGAACTTGTCCAGTGAGTTCATCTAAGGAAAACTTGTTACAGTAATTGTGGTTCATGTGAAATGCAGACCGTAATACTTTGTTCGTGTCGATTGTTCTCGAACAATTAATAGAGCATTTTCTCAATTCATAGAAATTTCAGTTTGAACTAAACGGTATACTGCTATAAATCCTTCTTTTTATGGAAATAATAAATTTTAACTTCAGATAGATTGTAAGCGCGCTTATTTGTTGTCGTCAATTTTAGATTAAGAGGAATAATTATATTAATTGAGTATTTAACACAAGTCAATATATTACTGACAATAATAGAAGGCACAACTTGGACAAGAAAATAATGGAACAGCTGAAAGAGGCCTATGTGTCACGGTTCTGTGACACATAGGCCTCTTCCGCTGATTACCAAAAACGGGTCATAAGATGTGTTACATTAAGTTAGGTTATGTAACTTAAATAAGTGTTTATACTCGTATACTATACTGGGTGTCAGCAACAAAGGCTTAATAGTACTGAAAGTTGAACAATTATCGCCATTCCAAAATGGAACCTTCATATTCTGTGAACTTCCAAGCTAATTTCTACGTAGAATCTATACCTATATCATTTCCTTATGTCCGGTACATTGGCACGGGCTTAATCTCGTAGCAATGAAGCCGGAGTATCTTGTTTCAGGAGCTACAAGCGATTAGGTTCACGCAAACTCGCCACAATCTCATGCCTCTGGACAGACTAGTTAGAACTTGCCCAGACCCCTGTCATGGCTCTTCTACATGACGTGTTTGAGAATTAATAATATTACCCGCAGCCTTCCGCCATCTAAGACCATTAATTCAAGGAATAATTGATAAGATATTAACGCGTGCTTCAACTAAGTTACAGTGTAATAATAAACGTTAATTAGTAAATATCCTAAGACGCCATTATTTTATTTATTCTGTTGCATATATAACAACATATTTGTTTGTTTCTCTTTTTCAATTCAACAATGTAATGAGAATTGTATCTTTTTAAGAGAAAATTAGGATGGACCAAATTATAGAGAGTTTATAAAAAAATACCCTGCAGAGCAGTGTTGGCCTAGTAAGTTCTCATCCCTGAGGTTATATGTCGTAGGTTCGAACCCCGGCTGTGCACCAATGGACTTTCTTTGTGCGCATTTAACATTCGCCCGAACGGTGAAGGAAAACAACGTGAGGAAACCGGTTTACCTTAGATCCAAAAAGTCGACGGCATGTGTCAGACACTGGCTGATCACCTACTTGCCTATTAGATTGACAAATATTCATGAAACACATACAGAAATCTGAGGCCCATACCTAAAAAGATACTGATCTAGCGAGGCGAGTAATTTATATTAATTATAAAAAATACAGCTTATCTTTTAAAATGATTAAACTGCAAATCAAATCCAATTCATATTGTAAACTAAATGTTTTCAACACATTTTCATCAAAGCAAAAATGCACACTTGTAATACACTCCATATTGAATAATCAAATAAAAACTTCACTAGCGTAATGATCCTGGCCATTCAGATTTATATTTTAATCCAACACCGTTTGAAACTACACGGCTCGCAATTCGGTTAGAAATTGAATTTGAATAGAGCGAAATTGTCTATGACGCTTAATACTCACAGGTTACATCGTGCTTACACTCAAATTGTGCAATACTGGAATTGCTACTTAAACATGCTAATTCCATAATTCACTGACACTAGTCGTATTTACATTTTAAGCACAGTTGAGTGAATAACATTGAACGAACTGAAATTTAAATGTTTATTTTCATTTATGTTAAGGCACGCTGTGTGGTCGAATTGTGCATTTAATATCTAGTTCTTCTGAATGGTACGATCCTAAAAGTAAAAATGATTCTAGATTTTTAAAAGTTTCTCTTTAAGACTTAAACTGCCTTTTCTTAACCATTTGAAAAGGTTTATTACTTATTTTAAAAGGATTTGTAAGGACTATAGGAAAGTACCGAACATGATTGTAGAAAACAAAAGAATAACCTAATTCGTTACTTACTACGATATCATTATGGCGAAACATTTGGTCTGTGTACCTACACTATTTTCCGTTCTTCATGTGCAATTCTTATTTATTCCTAGGGTGAACGAAGACGCTTGAAAAAATATCAATTAAACTGATGACACAGTATGACACTGGAGGCTGATCACCAACTTGCCTACAGAAACGATATGCACAATTGTTACTGCCCATTCCCCTCATGTTAAAGAAACTATATATAGTAGAAATAAATATAAACTGTGTTACTTATGTTGATGTCACGAAACATTAAACAAATTATACCCCAGATCTCATTTACTCGCGCAAAATTTCAAGCAAGATTTAACAAAGTGTGCCATATATAAAACATAACACAATGTTTAGAACACTAATTTGTGTGTTGAACATGTGTTGCGAATAATATTC